>JANJYP010091777.1:0-39314 GCA_024605115.1 Rastrelliger brachysoma | reverse complement strand
AGGGAGGGAGGGAGGGAGGGAAGTCAAGTGAGTGATGTTTGTATTTGGTCCTTCAGTCCCATAAAGAAATATTCTTCTAACACACTTTCATCTACCTCAGGGTGTTTCTAGATTACTTAGGAATTTAATTCATTTAGATTAATAACTGTATTTATTGTACTCTCTGCACTAGCTCCCAATTAAATTCTGTATCCATTTTAAAATATGATGCTGACCTATAGAAAACCTGAGCTGCTTTTCAAGGTATTTCACTCAAGTTATGGAATGCACTCCCTTTATCGCTTTTTCAGACAGGCTTTTGTCTGAACAGTGGCAAAAGAGAGTAGACAGAAAACAAATAGGAGAGAGAGCAATGGGGGAGTGACATGCAACAAAGCGGATGTAACGATTATGTGCCATGCATCATAACCAGTAGGCTACCAGGGTGCACCTGAATTCAAAACGTTCAAATCCTGCAGACTCACACACATTGCCAATTCATTGGGAAATGAACAAGAGCTCATGTTTTACAGCCAACAGCTTGTGCATAAAAATGGCAATGTGAATGACCTATAAAATTCAAGTTGATTTAAATACTGTGTGTATGTATACACAAACATATCTGCATGTGTGTGTTTGCATGATTGTGCACAAGTCTTGAGGTGAGAAGGATAAAAAATCTGGCTAACACCACTTTTGCACCCACAATTTTAATAGTGGGTGATTCTATAATCACGTACACCCGTTTCTTCAATGCCACCACTCACTGTTTCCCCAGAGCCACAGTCCCAGTTATTCTGGATTAACTCCTTGGTCTGCTGCACACAATCCCATCCTCCATAACCCGGGTGCTATTCCACATTGGGCTAAGTAAAATGATTTTAATATTCTTTTTAACCTTTTAAAGGACAGCGAAATTAACATTTTTATCAGCGGTCCTCTCCCCACATTAAACCGTGGGGCTGGGTAGTTTAGCTGACTTCTCAGCCTCAACACCTGGCTCCAGTCCGCCTGCACAGCTCAAATAATATTTTTAACTGACAATTTTAATTTGTTCTGGAACCGTTCCTCCTTGTTAAGGGCTGACGTAGTTCATCATAACAAGATTAGTAACCGTATGTTAGCAGCTAGAATACTGTACATTGTACCACCTCACATAAATAACTATTTGCATGTCATACCCCCCATATGCCTTCTTCTCTTCCAATAGAGTCAACTCAGAGTACATTTTACCCTAATAGCTCCCTTTGCAGGTTAGATCTTATATACACGTGACCCATCACAAGAAAACCTGCAACAAGTTGACCTGGCACAAGTTGCATAAATAATGATTTTCAGTTTTTTGCAGAATGTGTAAGTTGAAATCATAAAGAAGCCATGTTGCATGTTTCAAATAACAGTACTGGTGGTTTTAAAACCATAAACTTTGTATTTGAATTTGTGTTGTTTTAGAGGATATCTCCGCAGCAGCTGGAACCTTCTTGGGAGGTGGGGTGACACCACAGTAAATTAACATGCTGGGTTTCTTTGGCTATTCACATGCTTTCATTCTTTTTTTGGCCTATCGACTGCACATTAAAAGGGACTCACAAGAAATATATGTATATATTATATAGATATAAAATTATATTTCCATGATCTCTTTTGTACTGTATTTCAGTATCCCGTATGCCTTGTTGTTTTATTGTAATGTTTTTGATTTTTTGCTCAAGCACTTTCTAAACTTTGTTTAGAAAGATGCTATATAAATAAAGTTATTATTATTATTATTATTATTATTTGTATTTTATTATTATTATTTGTATTTTGCAATGATTTTGCTGTTATTCAGTCTCAGCTTTGTACTACTCACAATCATGAGATGACGTTGTTAGGGAAACTTATGTGTTTTTGTACTGACTCTTCATCTTTGTGTCCTATAATTCTATTGTTGCTACATTTTATGATTTTATTTAGTACTGCTTTGAAATTTGAGTTTAAGTTATTACGAGCAGGGGTGGTTTAAGTGCGAGACACTAAGTATTTAGCAGCTGCAGGGACGCTCTGGAGCTGTTGTCAAGCTGATGAATTTTCCTCTGTGTAGACTAAAGCAGTGTCAGAAACTAATAAGCTGACTGTATCCACAGGCATCCCATACCCACGATGCCATCTCTGAAGCAGCCCAGCTGATGAAAGAGGCTGTGGATGACATCATGGTGACTTTGAATGAGGCGGCCAGTGAGGGCGGCATGGTCGGGGGCATGGTGGAATCCATTGCCGAATCTATGGGCAGGGTGAGTAAGAGAGAGACTGTATTTGTGTGTGCTCTGGTAGAGACCACATGTATGCATGATACAGTCTTATGAGATGTCTGCTCAGGTGATTGAAATGGATTTCAGGTTGACACTTATTCCGTATCTTGTTTGTCTGAAGGCAAAATGAGCTATCACGGAAAGAGTAATTCCACAGTGGGTGTGCTCAGAATGTGTCCTTGCCAGTGATTCTCATTAGTCCACTAGATGACAAATTTTAAATCCTCAGCCCAGTGGTGATGTCTGTGGTCACTCATCCTGCTGGGGGACATGTCACTGTGTTGATAACACAGTTAATAATTGAAGATGATCTGCATATATTTAGATTTAAATGCTAAGATCTTATTCTTCACTTATATTTTTCCACTTTATATTACCCCTCAGCTTAAATATACTGTAGCAACCATCATTAAACCACCATCAGCATATATAAAGTGGAACCACTTTACAAGAATGCATACATTAAAAAAGTCTTTAATAGTCTCTCTAATGGTTTTTTAATTGTTAAGAAAATATACATCAATTAGAAAGTCATACTGGAAAAAGAAAAAAGAATTTTGTTTGCCAAATGGTGTGTATCCAATATTGGTGCTACTGGCATAGCTCATCTTTGTAACTGCCTCTCAGATGAATCAGCCAAGTCCCGGACTATCTGACTTTTCCTAACCCTACCCTATGCCAGGCAGCCAAACATCCATAGATGTATTAAAGTTAATGAAGTTTGTGACTTTAGAGGCAAATAAAGCTGTTTTGGCAGACATCTTTGCATTTTGAAATTAGTTGAAGTCATTGTTGTTTAATGAAGCTTCAATAAATTGCAATGATGATATACATATATTTAGATAGTCGCATAATACTGATAATATACAGGTATCCACAGCTTTTAATTGCCTACATATTTTCATAAAGTGCCTATGAAATATAAAAGTATTGAAGTTAATGAGAATGTCTGTGGGATAAATGTGCATGCACTGAATTAATAGTTAAGTGCTAAAAGGGGTTGATCTTTACAGCTGGATGAAGGAACACCTCCTGAACCCGAGGGCTCCTTTGTAGATTACCAGACCACAATGGTGAAGTTCTCGAAGGCCATCGCCATTACTGCACAGGAGATGGTGAGCATGCTAATACACCAGAATATCCATGCCCAACTCTGTGGGTTTTCCAGTACATTTACAATTTACAATGACAATATTTGTCAGTAGGGCGGGAGAAACATTAATCTGTCTCTACTGATGATGTATGTTCTCTGTCTTGCCAGATGACTAAGTCAGTAACCTGCCCTGAAGAGCTCGGTGGCCTTGCTTCTCAGGTGACAGTGGACTATGGACAGTTAGCACACCAAGGACGCCTTGCTGCAGCCACTGCGGAGCCAGAAGAGGTAAGAATGGCATACTCTCTGTCCTACAAAGGATGTAAGGAAATTACACACTGAAAGATTTAACACTGTATTTCTCTTTGCAATTGTGCCCCTGAGATGTCAGATTGAAAGATAAGCTAAATTCTGCATTTTATTCTAAAAATGCTTCGGGGTGTGTTCACTCCCACACTGATCACAGCAGCATGTTTGTTCTTTGATATGATGCCTCTTCCTCAAGTTCGATCCTGACAGTGTGAGATAAAAACACAGAGGTATCCCTGCAGCACACATTGCTCTTAGTACCTACATTGTCTTTTCTTAAAGCTTCGCTGTGCTTTCCATAGCACAGCAATGCATGGAAGCACTGGACTAATAAGCACACAGCTCTTATCAATATCTTGTGTATAACAAGCTGTTGGAAACCCTGCTGGTTGCCATAGTGACATGCCATGTCTCTACAAGTCTAAAAGCCTATAGTGATGCTTATAATGAAGTACCACCCACCCCTGAATCTCAGTCTGGAAATTAAAGGTGTAGTGCCAGCAATCCCTCTCTAAGGGTGCTTGAAATCATTTGTCATCCACCCACTGAAGAGACATGCTGGTTTATGACATGATTGTGATTGTGTACAGTGACACAAATGAGAAAATGGATGCTGTGTAAGTCGATTCCTGGTTATGCTTTCAGGTTGGTTTTCAGATAAGAACACGGGTGCAAGAGCTGGGCCATGGCTGCATCTACCTAGTCCAGAAAGCTGGAGCCCTGCAGCTCAGCCCCACAGACAGCTTCTCCAAAAGGGAACTTATTGAGTGTGCACGTGCAGTCACAGAGAAGGTAAGCTATGTGAAGTTCTTTTCCTAGCTGTTTTTTGCAATATGTCATCTTTCCTGCTTATCTTGCTGCCATCTTTCCTACATATCATGAGAATAGAGATTAATGTGTTGTTTTAGGTAGTAATAACCTATGTTTTACTGTTGTACTTTACCAGCCAGGTACAAACAAGTCATGAAAGCATGTTCTCGTGACCGCACTCACGCTGTGCAGTTAATAATAATACTAGGGTATTCCTGCTGTGACCCTGGCAGCAGCTTGCCCTGCTGCGTTAGTATTTCTCTCTACTCTGAGGCTGCTGCTGATTTGATTCAGGGCTCATATCAGACTTGAATAATCTGTGGTCACACATTTGACGATATGTAAAACTTGTGGCTTGTTGAAATGGATCTGTCTCTCAGTGCTTCTCATTTGTCTATAATTGATGGACAGACAGCTGGCATGTTTAAACCTGCCCTCTACTTTTATTCCTGGCTTCCTCCTTTAGTCTATCTTGTCCAGATCTCTTAACATTCACTATCCCAATCACCTGTTTTATAAACCATCATCCTATTAACTGCTCTTTATTCATCAAACATGCTATATATAGACATTTTTACACCTTTAAAAATTGCTTGGAGGGTTGCTCTGCATATCTTATGCTATGCTTCACATTTTGCAGGTGTCCTTGGTACTGTCAGCATTGCAAGCGGGTAACAAAGGCACCCAGGCCTGTATCACAGCAGCCAGTGCTGTTTCTGGCATCATTGCTGACTTGGACACCACCATCATGTTTGCCTCAGCTGGAACACTGAACCCTGAGAATGAAGAGTCTTTTGCTGACCACAGGTACAATGTCCTTGCCACAAACAAGAGATGCAGAGGACATCTCATCACCAAAAAAGAGCAACATTTGATGATATTAAAAATAGGCAATAGATTTTTAGGTTTAAAGGGCAGAGGGGCAATGGAATGTAACATGCACTATTATTAAGATGTCAGTTGCTAGGTTTTTACATTGTAAACAGAGCTCCTTTTTCTTTTGATGACTCACTCAGGAGAAATGTAGTTTGCCCATAAAACTGACTACGGATTCTAACTGACTTAAAATTATGAATCCAGACTGAAAATTGACCTTACCAAACACACATTCTGTTCTGAAAAGTAACAGCTTCCTACCATGTTGCTGGTACTTGAGTGTGACTGTGGTGCAGATTGTGACACAATGTGTCCCATCCCTCAGAGAGAGCATCTTGAAGACAGCCAAGACACTGGTGGAGGACACTAAGCTGTTGGTGGCTGGAGCCGCATCCAGCCAGGAGAAACTGGCCCAGGCTGCCCAATCCTCAGCCAAGACCATCACCCAGCTCACTGAGGTGGTCAAACTTGGAGCAACCAGCATGGGCTCTGATGACCCTGAGACACAGGTGATAATAATCAATCATGGATTTTCACTAAAGAATAGCTAATACAAGCACAGATGTTTTTTTTTATTTTATTAGTCATCACATTTTAATCATACTCATTGGTGATAAACCTGTTATTATAACCCATCATCACTTCTGTAGTTCTAGTCATCTGCAATGGAAGTTTTCTATCTTATTATACACCAAGGGTTAGATTCTCCATGTAATTTCAGTTTTATCTGTTACACAATGTGTGCCCTCTTTCCACTTTGTGTATGCCTCTATCTCTAGCTGTCCACTGAGCCTGAAGTATCATGACTAGGTGTGAGTGATAAGAGCAACAGTGTTAAATCCTCTCCCAAGGGTTCCACTGATAAACCTATACTGTTGTATTGATCCTAGTTCTATCTCCTTAGGTCGTTCTGATAAATGCAGTGCGGGATGTGGCCAAGGCTCTGGCAGAGCTCATTAGCGCCACCAAATGTGCCGCGGGGAAGCCTGCTGATGACCCATCCATGTATCAGCTGAAGAGTGCTGCCAAGGTAAGGGAGTAGGCTGCTCAAGCAAGTCACAGCCATATCTTGTGCAGCTATGTATTAATTTAAGCAAATGATTCTGCAATTTATTATTCAGCTGATCCCTCTCTCAATGAGAGAATATGGGATGTGAATATGTATTCCAGAAATGTTGTCTTTGTATTACTGCTATGTGCAGTTTGATGTACGTATCTGGTAGCACAAAGTGATGCATTTATTGCAAGAGGGATATGACAGTCCTTATCAGGCTGTGTATTCTGTTTGCTTTCTCTGTCGGTGTCAGTATGTGAGGCTAGACCCATCACAAAGATGACTGCATACTTTTTTGTGTGTGAGAGGGTTGGTGTGCTCCATTGAGAACAGTATGCAGCCTTTCTACTGTGACCATTTCTGTAAGGTTTTTCTATCTCCTCAACTACAGTATAACTGAGTGTTCACTTACAACCCAACCTAACCATAGTATTCTTCAAGCCAATCTGTACAGCACACAGAACATATACTATCCTATGACACTTGTGTGTCTAATTAGGAAATATTTTACCATAATCAGATAAAAACATGGGACTTCTCTTGCAGAAGACACACACATGCAATAGATGTTGCATATGCTGCAAACAGAAGCAGCAGTAGTAAGAAGTAAGAAGTAATATGAAGTTCTTGGAGTGTAATACTAAGTCAAGAGCACCATGCAAAGTGTATGTGTTTGGAGTTACAAGTTGAGATTGGGTCAGAGAAAAGATAACAAGCTGCAACAATCTGGAGCATATGTAAAAAGAGAGGCGAGAGTTATTGTCTTATTCACAATCATCAGGGCCACCGTCACAGCTGTAAGTTGCTGCTGGTGGATAGAAAGTGGAGATCATCAGACCTTTTACATCTGACCTCAGTGCAGCTGTGGTCAGTGTAGCTGTGGTCAGTGCAGCGAACAGCCCAAGATGAAAGAGTTTCAGATCAGTGACAGGTGCTTCTCAACTGCAGATTTGCCATCTTAAAAAACTTTCTGCAAACTTCCTTGATTTATTTTTTTGTCAGAGCTATCATACCACCCGCAGCATGTGACTCTAACTGTTGCTTAGAGTCCCTTGTGTTTTCTCATCTGAATGGAATGAGGGCCACCCATGGACCTGGTCACATTGACAGATTGTTTCTGTTCCTCCAGCATATGGTGACCTCCAAATGAGACCCTCTCAAACTCCCGGTGCGCACGTAGCTCAAATTACTAACCTAATAATGCACACTTTGCTGAGTGCAGCACAGGCAGAGCAGAATATTCCACTGTGATTAAAATTTAAATGTTTTTTTGCCATCCTGAGTGTCAGTGAAAAGACTGTATTACTAGCCTTTTTTTAATTTTGAAAACATCCTTCAGTGGTACTTTAGCAGCTGCTGTTCTTAATTTTTGTTAGATAAGCACCTTCAATTATTATTTGTAATGGAATCTGTGAGGGAGGCAAAAATAATTTGTGTTATTCTGCAGCTCAGGAGAAAGAGTGCCACCTCCTGGTTTGACTGTGAGCATCATCATTACTCCCTTTTCTTGACAGGTCATGGTCACAAATGTGACGTCTCTTCTTAAAACAGTGAAGGCAGTGGAGGATGAAGCCACTCGTGGGACAAGGGCACTGGAGGCCACCATTGAATGCATCAAACAGGAGCTGACAGTAAGAGTTCCTGACAGGCCAAAAACTCTTATTTATGGTCTATTGGGAGTCAACGGATGAGACACAGCCTCTTTGCGTTCCTGGCTCAATGAGGGTCAGGGATATCTATGTCTATTATTCTGAACAAAACAGGGTAGCTTTTTGTTCTTTTTCCTTTATTATCCATCCAACCCCTTTGCTCCTCCTTTCCTTTCAGTCCCTGCAGTTTTCTCACAGCTCTTATCAGAGTTTGAATAGCAGCCACAGACAGAGTGAGAGAGGAAGATGATTTCAAGAGCTTGTTTTTTGAAAATTACTCCTAATCCTTAGCTGAGGACCCCCAGCCTGACAGTATGTTTTAGCAAGAGCTGCAGCAAAAGCCAAACTCAACACAATCTACCTGGCTCTCAATAATGAAGCTACACATATAAGGAGGCTGTTTTGTCCACCTTACTTGTTTACATTTTCTGCTGCTATACAGAGTTCATCTGTACCTCCTCAGATTTCTCTAAGAATATTTGAATCTAGATGAATATATCTGTGCTTCTGCCATGCTTTTATTCACCTACTTGTGTTTGTGGTTCATCATCATCCCAGGTGTTCCAGTCCAAGGACATCCCAGACAGGTCCACCACACCTGAAGAGTTCATACGAATGACAAAGAGCATCACTATAGCAACGGCCAAGGCAGTAGCTGCAGGCAACTCAGCTCAGCAGGAGGATGTGATAGCCACTGCCAACTTGAGCCGCAAAGCCATCTCCGATATGCTGGCTACCTGCAAGGTGCTAATCCACACTGCCCTGCCAGAACAGGCCTCACACAGACAGCACAAGGCTGCCAAGGAACATGTGAGCCCAGCCCGCTGTGTGCAGATTGGACATTAGAGTCTAGTCTGCTTTATGGCTGCTCCCGCTGGTAGTGACTCAGTCACTTTTCAAAGTTCTACAGTAGAACATCAGTCAGGATGTCCTTGAGTGACCAGAGAGCACTGGTAATGAGATAAAAATAGACAGAAGACAGCATTTTGAAAATGATGGCATTCCAAAAAATTCCACATGTTAAGTTTTTATTTACTTTTTGATTTGTGATGAGACTAAGATCATGTACATATTCACAATTACAGTTATATATGAAGACTGCTTCAGAGCCCTCACAAAGTACAGTCTTATATTTTCACATTGACGTTGTGTCCTCTGTATGTATTCTTGACATCCCAGTGGGCACAATCTTTGTCTTTTTTATAAATTTGCCATACAACATTGTTTTCTCTCCCTTCCAGCAAGCAGCACACCACTCTGAAGTGAGCGAGGAATTGAGGTGGAAGGCTCTGCAGTATGGCTCTGAGTGTACCACTGGATATATTAACCTTCTGGAGCAAGTGCTGCAGGTTAGAATAGACCATCACATGCTTCATGAAGGAAGGATGAGAGCAGATATTGTGTGTACTGTATGTGTGTCATCATAAGCATTGCCTTAATCTAGTGAGGTTTCACAGGTCTTATCTACAGGATTAAAGCTTGATAAATCATTCCTGGATTCCTGTCCTCTCCCTCATGCTCACTTGCCTCTGCATCCTTTGATGCTGCATTAATTTTAGTAACACTGTCAACTTGTAAATAAAAGAAGGTATCATTAACAATTACATGTCAACAATAAATGATAGAAGTAAATGCATTAAATGGTTTTCCGTTCACATTCTGTGTTCCTGGACATCAACCATTAGGCATAACCATACAGTGGACAGCGTAAGACTTGTAGCATGGCGACCAGTTACTCTGTCTCTCTGCCCTTCTCCGCTCTGCTCTCTACATGGATATATAAAATGCTGCAGATCTGGGTGTCTGCTTTACTGACGGCAGGGCTGAGCTACACACACACAGAGCAGACAGGCCACAATGTACAGGATTAAGCTCAGCATTCACACAAAATCCAGCAATGCGGCACTTCCCTGCAAGGCTGTGTGGAGGAGTGGGCGTGTTTATTTCTGTTTTAGAACATAACCACCATGAAACAATCAGAAAATGTTTTATTTTTCTGATTCATAGTTTTATTCTTGTCAGTGACACCCCCTCTCTTCATTCTCTAGCTCTCTTGACCANCTCTCTCTCTCTCTCTCTCTCTCTCTCTCTCTCTCTCTCTCTCTCTCTCTCTCTCTCTCTCTCTCTCTCTCTCTCTTCCTGCCCCTCTCTCTCTGCCTCTCTTTCTATTGCTTGCTTATTGAACTAGGGAGCAGAAGAGCCAACTTTGAATTTTGTGTGTTTACATACAGCAACTGACAAATCATGCATAGTATGCCTTTAATGATAATAATACTTCATGGAAATACGGCACACCTTTTTGCATACATTTGCATATTAATCAGCTAAACTTCTTTTCATGAAATACCTTAATGCTAAGTTTGTGATTCCACTCCCCCTGTGTTAGGACACAGGTGTTGACATGTAACAAATTCTTAATTAATGCATTAAATCGCTTAATTTGTGATTATAATTTGCATAATTAGTTATGGATACATTGTGGATGCACCATACATTAGGCCACTGAAGTACCTTGTTTTATCATTTGTTGTTAATTAGCAAGAATAATCTGGCACTAAAGTGCCTGATCACTAATTTCTCAAGTAACTAAAGAACCAAATGTTAAAAAAAACTAACTTAACTTACATAAAGGAAAGTACAGACTTATCCAGTTGATTTTTCACGTTNTGTGTGTGTGTGTGTGTGTGTGTGTGTGTGTGTGTGTGTGTGTGTGTGTGTGTGTGGGTTCATGTGCCTATGTACATGCATTTTCAGGTGTTGCAGAAGCCCGTGCCAGAGCAGAAGCAGCAGCTGGCCATACATTCAAAGCATGTAGCAGCGTGTGTCACAGAACTCGTCCAGACAGCTGAGGCCATGAAAGGTGAGACCACACACTGCTGATGTACACTGTCACACACTCTTAAGGGTGCACACAAAGTAGAGTTAGGCTTGACAACTTCTAGTTACCTGTGACCCTATTCAAATGCTATGGATCATTTAACATGAGGAACATGAGAATATATACAGTGGTGGAAAATAGTTTTCACAACATGCATTCTGAAATATTGCATTAAAAATCATTCTTAGGTCTTTCTTTTAGTACAGTCACGGCCAAAACTCTAAATAAATCTTAAAAAGACAAACTTAAAATTGATTGGTTCCATAAAAATTTTGAGTATTGGTTCATTTTGGTACCAGTGATCCACGAATGAATGTCATGTTTTTTATTAAATGACACAATTTTTGTTGCCATGCTTCATGTCTATATAAAGCCAGGGTGTCCAAAAACTTTTTTCCACCACTGTATAAATGTAATATATATTTAGTATCCAAGTGTTTATAGTACTCTATGAAACAATCTTCGACACTGTTGAAAAATTGTTGGTAACAGATTTTAATTCTAAAATGGCTTTGATACATTGTAGACAATGTAGCATAAAACTGGGACAACTTTGCTGAATATAGAGAATTTGGAGTACAGGGAATCCCATCAAGAGCCAACTCAATTTAATAAAATGTGAAAAACCATGACAGGATTGTGGAGATGTTAGAGATTAGTTGAAGGAGCTCTAATCCGCTTGTGCATGAATAATATTACAGCATCATCGAGTCAAGCGACCAAACCTGTCTGCGTCCCTAATAAAGAGAAGTCATGAAAATCAATTAAGAATATTGAAATTGCACCATTGAGTGACTGCTGTGCAAATTGCTCCAAATGAAGCTCAGTTGGGTGGTTATGACACAAACAACTTGTAGTGTTTCCTGTAGAAGCACCACTGCTGCATCTGACAAGAGTAATAGATTGTGTCTGGATGAGAATTAGATTTCAGCATATAGCCCAAGACCCAGTGGGGCTATCTACTTCAACTCTCTGATGTCACATGTGCTCTTTTCCCCCCTCTCTCTCTTTCATTGCTGCCTCAGATGGAGGTAAGTGGGATATGGTGTGTTTTGTTCCTCCAGATCACCTTTCATAGAATCAGAAGGGGGGACAGGAGTAAATGGCTTGGGGGTGGGGTTGAAGGACAGATTTCCCCAGAGAGCAACGTAATCTATGAAAACATTGTCCCATCTGCTTTACCAAGCTGATCCCAAACTGTTAAGTTTTGTAGGCACTTAAAACATGTAAAAGACAATGATCATCAAATGTGCATTTCCTCTAACTTTTAGTTTATCTTTCTTAAACTCTTAAACTTTCAATTTGGTGGAGTGTTTAGAGTGTATAATTAGCATCTCTGTGATGCTAGTGTAAAAGAATGAGTATCAGTTGGAGCATGTTGTTATAGCAGAGATATGCTGTAAAATAAAAATCTTATCACCAGAAATACTGTGCTGGTGTTTCTTTTGTGAGTCCATGCCAACACCCCCCCCAAAAAAAAAATATGATGATGCTTTTCAGGATCAGAGTGTGTGGACCCTGAGGACCCCACTGTCATCGCAGAGACAGAGCTTCTCGGAGCAGCAGCATCCATTGAAGCTGCAGCCAAGAAACTAGAGCAGCTGAAACCCAGGGCCAAGCCCAAGGTATATGTGCCCTTCTCAACACTCTCCACCCGCACACATTTACGCACATCTTTTTGCCATTACTCAGCAGGGGAGACTATGTGGGCTGAAGGTAAGAAAAGGTGACACTGTCTTTGAAGTGGAGTCATCTTCTTCTGTAACGGAGCTGGTAGTTTCTTCATTACATGCACACACACCATGTTGACTCAGACAGCTGGTTCTGTGAGCATATAACATATGATGCTCGGAAAACTTTCTTCAAAGGCTGTTTCGGACATTATTTTGAGTTGTGTTGCCAGGAGACACAATTACACTGCTGGTTCCTCAAGCTTATGTTGGAAAGAGTTCAAATGTGCAATGAACTGTTCTGACCCTTTTCTGAGAGGGCCTCCGTCTTATTGAACTGATTTCCTTTGTTTTATTGCAGTGTTCCTCATTTCTAAACTACACTGAGGGAGGCTTTTTCAGCCTGTTATCCATCTCCCCCATGCTGTGTCATTGCCTTAAAAAACAAAACAACTTCCCTGCACAATAATACGCAGAGAAGCAAAGAGATGGTCGTGATAGTGCTTTTAAAAAGTACTTTCATATTGCTTCACATACAATGCAAGGTTGTGTTTGTGGTGTACTACTGCATGATGGTGTTGCTTGTTTATCTGTCCCTGGAGACTGGATAGTTGGATCCTGGTGCTCTTCCTTCTGTGCTTGTGGTGCACCCCCCACCCCCACCCCTCCACACACACACACACACACACACACACACACACACACACACCCCCCATTTCTGTACCTTCCCCAGTACATGATTGTCAGTTCAACCCCTCTGTCTATGTGCTACTGTACAAAGGGATGGATATCTCAGTTACCTCAGCTTTAATAAAGACCATATAATGCTCTGTCTTATACTATAATTCCACAGTTACAGCTTGCATTTATGAGGACCTTTGTGTATATGAAAGGGGATTAGTGCCTGAAAGGCATTTTACTGTAGATGTCAGTGTCTCCCCCTAGTGAGGTAGTGGGATGCAAACCTCACCAAATAGTATTTAAAGGAAGAATATTGTTAAACATTACCAGTTGTTTTCCTTATTTAATAGCAGTTTAATGTATATTCACAACTGTCTGACTGTCCCCTACATTTAGCGTCTAGATTTTATTCTATTTTCTCCACCCCCTATTTTGGCTCAGATACTGATACATACATTGATATAGACACATTTAAAAAAATAATATTTACTAAATCATTTTGTTTTGTTAAATAGCTATCACATAGTGTATAATTTGTAATCAAGCCACCATAAAATCTGTTTTTGCACCAGTTTATATTTTTTATCGTCCTCATTCCCTCTCCTCTCTGCTCCTTCATCCCTCCCACCCTGAAGGGAGGGGGGGTGCACTCTGTCCTGTCCCAGCATGCTTCCCTGCCTCCTGCCCTCTCTGAGCCATTGTAGACCTGGAAGCCTTCTCTGCAGGGCTCTGTCTGATATGTTTGATATATTAGGTTGTTATTCAGTCCAACTATATATCAAACATATTCCTACAGTGTCCCGCCCTGTCTCCAGCCACGTTTGCCTTATGTGTTTATGGAGGTCTGTGGTCAAATTCATGTTGTTGACTGCTCAGGCAGTGATGGTCGTGACTGTCACTGAATTGATGCAACTTATCTTTGTGCCCGTATTTAGTTCAGGTTTGAGGAATGGGGCATCATATCTAGATGCTGCAGTGTTTTGTCCTTAAAAAAATTATTTTTGTGAGTGGGCCTAATGCAAATGTTGAGAATTAAAGGTTATGCTTAGGGCCTTGGCTGCCACTAAGGTCATGTACTGAGTAGCTTTCTGGGTATTTTGGGCCTGTCAGAGGTTTTAAGAGGCGTTACATACTACAATTAAAAGCAGCACTTTATAGCTATTTTATAGGTTGATTTCAGTATTTTTACAATGTGTTTTGTAAATTATACAGCTACTTTTTAGCCTAGTCATATACTCCGTATTTGCATTGTTGCATCATTACACATTGTATCAGAATGTTGTGTCTGTCAGTGTAGAAAAGACTAAATAACATTTGTTCAAGTATAAAATTTACATGTAACACAGCTGATCAGTTCACTGATAAAATGTTTTTAAAAATCATAATAGGGTGGATAAGGGTAATGTGGGACAATTTTTTTGCAATTTTTTTTTGCAATTGACTTGTGTACCATATTTATATATGAATCCAATACAATATATCAACACTTTATATACTTTTGAAATCCCCAAGATGTCCCCTAACTAAATCAGAAGAAAATATTTGGATATTTGGAAAATAGGGTGTATATTTTTTCTTCCTTATACCATCTTGTTTCGGAATTTATGATTTGTCTGAAGTGGGACGCTTGGTATCGAAATGTCGGACACTAATTTTTATTTAAAATAATTGATTACAAATGTCAAACTTTAGGTGTCAGCAATTATTTAAAAAACATGTAATGAAATCATAAACATAATACTTTATTTGAAAAATAAATTATTAAATAATTATTAAAGATTTAATTGAACGAGCAGCAACCAATGCCAACAAAAGTTGCCTCTGCTTGTAGCCTATAACACCCTGAATTTAGTGATCATTTAAGTTTGTAGATGACTAAATGATAAAAATATATAATATAATGTTTATTCAATGCACTGAATTAACTCTGGTTTAAGTCCTGATCTTAAAAATCAAATTGGTGCATTACAAGCCAAAGGTTTCATAAATATACATGGAAACATTTAACTTTAATTAATGTATATTTTCCCAATCAAATAACATAGGATGATAGGAAGCCATACTACTTAAAGATTGCTTCAAATAAAAAAATCACCCTATCTACTGTACATACTATACACTTGAGTCGTTATTTTTAGTCTCTGGCAGCAATTTTATGGAGACTAAAATCCTGGCTATGGGCCTGCTCATAGCATGTAGTTGGTTACAAAGAAATAAATCCTTATTTAATCTTGCTGTAGACTATTACACTTTTAACTCTAAGTTGATATGTGCTTTTACTTCCAGCAGGCAGATGAGACACTGGATTTTGAGGAGCAGATATTAGAGGCAGCAAAGTCCATTGCTGCAGCAACTAGCGCTCTTGTTAAATCAGCATCAGCAGCTCAAAGAGAACTGGTGGCCCAAGGCAAGGTCAGTCTAAACACCCACTCAAAAAGATACAAGACCGTTGTTACTAATACTGTAACAGTTGCATCCTTATTTTTTTTACCCAATATCAATCTAAGGTTGGATCCAATTTAGCCAATGCAGTGGACGATGGCCAGTGGTCACAGGGTCTCATATCAGCTGTAAGTCATTTTTAGTGTTACTGCCTAACTTTCAAATTACTGTACAGACTTATCACAACAAAGTGTTAATCCAACCATGAGCATGCCTGAATTTGTTGCATTCTGTAGGCACGTATGGTAGCAGCAGCCACCAGTAACCTGTGTGAGGCAGCAAACGCCTCAGTACAGGGCCACGCCAGCGAAGAGAAGCTCATCTCTTCAGCCAAACAGGTTGCAGCCTCTACTGCTCAGCTCCTGGTGGCATGCAAAGTGAAGGCTGATCAGGATTCTGAAGCTATGAGGAGACTACAGGTAACAATCAAACACAATTTCCATTTCTCTACCTAAATGAATCGAACATGTACTGTGTACTAATTTTGAGATTACCTCCCTAAAGGCTGCTGGCAATGCAGTGAAGAGAGCTTCAGACAACCTGGTGAAGGCGGCTCAGAAAGCAGCATTTGACAAGTCTGAAGATGACAGTGTGGTGGTGAAAACCAAATTTGTTGGAGGCATAGCTCAGGTGAGACAAACTAATCATTCCCATTGTGTGGTTTGCCCTTTTTACTGAATGTTTGCACCCCTCACTGATGTGCCAAAATGCCACAGATGTTTTTCTGAAATTGTGATGAGCTGCTGTGGATAAACAACCCATTGGCTTCATTTCAAAGCTGTTTGCCAGGTTTACTAGAAATCCACAACTGTAAAAAATCAAATTTCTTGAAGAGTTCTAGCATCTTTCTGCAGCAGCAGAGAACTTGCTTCCTTTCCTTTTTTTCATAAATTTTGTGATGATTGAATGTCTACCAAAGCCTTAAGGGGCTTCAAGAGGCTTTATTTTTCAGTTTTGGACTGCGGAACACTTTTAACAAAATTGTTTTTCAGTCACGTCACACTACACATTACATTACTGTGTATTGTCTATACACTATTATTTTTCTATGCAATACAATATTGCATCTTTACATAGTCTTTTTCCTTTTTTCAAGAGAAGAATTATTTATCTTCATTTTATTTTTGTTTATTTATTATTCAAAACAAAAAATCCCAAATTTAACTGTAAAGTGCTGCATTGACCAAGACAAATAAGGCCTACCATGTGTTATTTCAGTAATGGTTTAATGTTACTTTCAGCATCAGTAAAAGTCTACTGTATGTACAAATATTTGTGGAAAATATTTCAGCCATGCTTTCTTCCTACAAGATGCTTTTTTTTGTGCACTCAGTTGTGTTGTGCTAGCTTGGGAGATAGCAGTTTGAGCTGCGAACAGAGTAGCGATTAGTTTTTCATATCAAGTTATCCACAGGAATGAGATTATGATGAGTGTCAGGCACATTTTCTGTCAGCTGTTTCCCCTCTTCTCAGATCATTGCAGCTCAGGAGGAGATGCTGAGAAAAGAGCGAGAACTGGAGGAAGCCCGGAAGAAGCTGGCTCAGATCCGACAGCAGCAGTACAAGTTCTTGCCCAGCGAACTGAGGGAGGATGAGGGCTGATTGGCTGACCATGCAGGATGTGCACCACACAGATGAGACCTTCCTATTAAGGGGAGACGCTGCCGATGTACAGTCAGCTGCTTTCCTCTCATTTAACTGAGGAATATACAGCACTTGAAACAGGCCTGTTTGATGAGAAAAACAAGTGCCTGTGCTCTGTAGTGTATTTGTTTGCGTGTATGTGTGTGTGACGTGTGTATGTATTTGTCAGTGAATGGCATTGACATATGAAGAAGGTTGTTACAGTTGTCACTATAAGCAAGTCAAGACAGTTTGATAAAGTTGTATGATAAATGTATCATTGCTTTGTGACTGCATCATGAGCATTACTGACTGTTACAATCATGAATCAAAGATGTTATGAATGCAGAAATCCTCTATAATCGTCATTGAATGTTTTATAATTGTTGAAGGTTTAGAGCAAATATAAGTGAATTGATGATATCTCTGCAACTGGCAGAACAAACCTAAGGGTCCACATCTTCTGTTACAGAGTTAGAAAACCCTCAAAGGTTCAATAAAAAGGCAGAAAGAAATGTCTAAATCCACCACTGGCTTGCATGCACCATAACGTCTATACATATCAATGAAGCTACTAACCAATAGAGTAGTGTAGTCGAAAGGCACTTGTATTTTACTAATTAAAATGTGAACTTGGGGTTTGCTGGTAAACTAGCAGATCTTTAGAAATTAAGGATGACACAATGTAGTTCAACTTAATGCCAAACAGCAAGAGGCTCTGAAGTAAATGACCAAGTACAAAATCAAATAAGACCACATAAAGATATTTATTCTTGACAGTTTTTTTTATAAAGAAAATATTTTTAAATGACCAGTGTGTAACATTTAGTAACATTCAGAAATTTAATATAAGTATGTTTTAATTAATGTATAACCACCTGAAAATAAGGATTATGTTTTCATTACCTTACACTGAGCCCTTTATATCTGCATAGGGAGCAGGTCCTCTTCCATGAAGCCCACTATGTTGCAAGGCCATGTTTCTACAGGAGCCCAGAATGGAATGGCTCCAGAAAGGGCCTTTTGTGATGGAAGGGCAGGATGAGGGTAGATGTATTCATTTGGTAGCAATTTGTAACCTCACAGGTGCTACTAAATCCTACACACTGGTCTTTTAAAGAGCAGAGAGGCGTAATTTGTGTTTTTAAGTAGAATCTGGACTAAATGTGACCAAATATGTCATGCTGCTTGTATATCACGTTATTCTATGTAATCCCCACAAGAGCTTCTTCTCTTTCATACACAGAGCTCTATATGGATTATGTTTACATTATTTGCTATGTTTGTTCTCCCTTGATGTTTTAATTTCTCTCTTATTAACACTAGTAACATTTCTTTTTTCAGAGGCCCTATACTGTACACATGTGCATATAGAGTTATTGTCCACTTACTGCCCTGTTGTGGTGAAGGAATTTTCATTTCAGACTGACTGTCTATAGCAATATGTTACACTGAATTATCTAGCAAGCTGATAATTAGAGTCTGTGCTGTTATTGGCTCTAAGATTGGTTGTGTGCAATGATATTTCCCTTTGGCTCTTGAATGAAACGAGCATACTGGATGCACTGGCGTTGCTCATAACTTTACGCACTGAAGGAAAATTTAAAGCTTCCATTATATTAAATGTAGGACACTCTCCCAACAAATGAAAAGGAAACAGCATCAAGCTCTGATCGAGGAAACTGGTTCAATGGCAGGTTTTTTAGTATATTAATGTATAATATATATTGAAAATTTTAAATACATCATCTCCGCAATCTGTCCATGACAGTGTCTTTTCTGCATTGTGTACTAGTGCCTTACTTGAGTCTGCCCTGCAAGCAGCTGAAGATCAGGCTGGGTGGGAGCCTGAGCCTTGTCCTCTCTGGATCAGAACATTATGCCAGTCTATTCCCCACTGGGGTCCTAATAAACTGTCATGTAGTCTTTTGCCATACAATACAATGCCTTTGCTGGTGGCCTATCTGCCTACAGTGCTATAATGCTGATACAAAAAGGGCATCTGTGGATACCTTAGGATTTAGCGACCATACTCAAAGACTAACACTAGACTGCATTCCATGAGCATGAGGCAATTTGTGTCTGAAGTTGAAAAATTCATTATACCAAGTCCCTCTTAAATGTTGGACTGAATTATTTCTTTGTTTCGTTGTCTAACCACTATAAAATTAAGTTTTTATCAATAAATGTAAGAATTACCCTGAAATATATTGTCTAACTAATTTGTCCAAGTATTAACGGAAATATAAAAAGTTACTACATTAGCTCTATTATGAATAGGTGTTGTGCTTTCTTTAACAGACTGCATTAGTTTTATGATTTGATGCTGTATGTATAATATTTATCTGGTCACAAAAGTATTTTTTGTATTCACCAAAAATAAAGAATTTCAAACAACAAGTACATGAAGATGATTTTGTCCTTTTCATGTATCCTTTTGACAAATAAAGTCATTCTGCATTCTTTCCAGCAGATGTCAGTATTGCCTTTCATAGCTGAGTCAGTGGAGGTTTGGAGAAACATGTTCTAGTGGAAGATTTGGCAAAGTTAGTCAGACCAAATATGGACATAGTGGATGTGCTTTTTTTCCCCTCTTTGTTCACAGACCAGACCTCAAAGTATGCAGTGATTCCCATTTAGATGTTCTGGTTAAGAATGAGAGTTCACAATTTTGTACTTGGGGTTACAGTCTCACAGTGAAAATAGATGTTTCTGTAGTGCTATGGAGAACTAGCAATAAGTATTTTTGTTGGTTTTCTACTGGCAACAAGGCAGGCTTGATCATGAGTTTTTTTTTTTTCATTCAGGCGATACAATTCTTTTTCACTCTGAAGATTATCTGGTCTGTATCAGGAGAATATAGTGGCAGAGTAAGCAAAAGATGGTAAGAGGTAATCATCACAATACACTGAGTCTTCATAATGAACACCATATTTGGTTGTTTGAGTGTTTTGATCTCATGCAAGGCCACGCCACAGTGAAGAGGGAAACTGAAGCCATGTGTTTAAATGGGAGTGCCTATCTACTACTACTCTCTCTGGAGGATGTTTTTCTGGTTAACTCTGGTGTTTGTATACTGCTCAGTAGATGAGTGATGTTAAGCAAAGCCATGCTCTGGTTAAGGCTTTCTTCTTATATCATGAATTTCATGATTTCAGACTAATTGATGCAGTAAACTACTCTGTTATAGCTATAGTCAAATTTCCATCAGGATCATGGTCTTTATACAAATATTTTGGGGTTTATCTTGCTCTCAACCACCACTCTGTACACTTCTTTATTGAGTATATTTCTCAAGTTCTCTCTGCGTTCTATTGGTTGTTGTTTAAAAATGAGCTATCACATCTGTTTCACCGTGGCGTATGTCATTAACCTCCTTAACCTCAGAGACTTTCGGCAGGTGTATCGTTACAAAGTCATGTGTGCAGCAAGTTTAAAAGCTTTGTAACTTTATCAACGTCTCAACTGTTCCAAAGACGCCAGACATGGCAGACTGAATTTCAAGGAAATAAGACATTCAGAATTATCTATTCATAATAGTGGGGTATTAATAATTGCATTTTTTTTAAATCACTCAACATGTTGTTTAATGAAGCACTGGATCCTGATGGCATTTTTTATTTCAAAAGGCATACAGTCATGAGACATAGACCAATCCTGTATGTCTCAGACATCCTAAACATGAGTTTGAAAGTTGGTTTTGCAGTCACCACAGTTTGTGTCATGCATAATCCCAACAGCCTGGCAGCCATTTAGTTCATACTTTGTTTCACACTGAAGTTCTCAAATAGCAGCCATTTCAACCCCTGTCTAAACGAAATGTCTAAACTAAATGATATTGGATCATCTCTTTCATCGGTCAGCACCAATGTGCAGTACATTTAAGCCATGATTTAGCAACAGCGATTAAACTTAGTATGTTGCTATTGGTTTCTTAAATCCAGAAGTTTATAGATTGGTCAACTTGAAATTTACTGTATGTTTAGAAGTGCCACTGTGTAGAAATGGTGTCAAGAATTGCACAGTTTCAGTGAAATCAAGTTGTCACATTGTAAAACATGTAGCCTGTCAATAATACTCTGAAATTCTATATAACAGTGTCTTAATTAATCTTTTGGGGAAAGTATTTGGTAATTTTGGCCTTACCTGTACCCACTTTAGGTAAGGTTTAAATAATAAACAGATGGAGAGGGTGTCATGATGTTTGAGAGAGGGAAGCAGTCCTGCCTTAAGCCAATTCTCTCCTTTTCCATCCACTTGTAGAAAAGTGAAAAAAGGGGAGGCAAGGTTTGGGAAAAAATGCACATCAGGAAAGGCAGTGTTTTGGGCTGGACAGTCTGTCCAGTGCATGCTACTGAAACATTTGTTTATTTATTCATTCATTTATTTAAATCTGACCAGGCTACTTCTGAGACAAATGAAGACATCTTTGAACAAAAGGTGTTCAAAGATTCAAAGAAGGTGTAAGCTGTAGGTGATGTGCAAGATTGTCTCCTCCTCTTAATTTTTATGACTGCTTGCTGGCATACCAATGTTTCAAGATTTTTTTTAAAAAGATTACAGAAGCATATTTGTTGTGTTTATAAATCTATTGAAAATGTGATATACAGTATCCAGAATGAAAAGGGTATATATCAATATTACAAGCAGCACAAACCATCGCAAGCCAAGAATTTTCCAGCTTGCCCAAGCTGATAAAGGAGTGGAAACCAGCATTGTTCATGTGTTGAATGCTTGTAGTTTAGGTCTGGCTTCAGATGAGTTTGTCAGGAAGTTTCAAATAGTCCAGACTCAAAGATAGCATGGCAGACAGAAGGTACTTTCAAAAATTCATAAAAAAAGAAATACCAAACTTCCCAGAGATTTACAGAAATCTCAAGTGCTTCATGCTCCAGAGATGCTGCCAACATAAAGTGTACATGTAGGCTAGGGAATTCACAGAAACACACTCAAGTTTCTGTGTAATTGCTGAAGAAAGAACACCTTGTAATATGAACCATATTGTAAGTCACTACGACTTGCAATATGGTTTCACCAAAGTGAGTGAGGTCACTGGGAAAGGGATGCCTGTTGTTTACTCATTTTTACATTCCTACCTGTGCTGAGAAGCAGTGCTCCCTAACATAAACCAGGGAGACAGCAGGTGATGGATCTACAAGAGCCTTTTACTCAGTACTGGAACACATGACTATTTTAGGTCATCAGCAGGGTTCTCCCAACATGTTGGCTCTGTAACATATCCACTGTACAGCCTCTGACTTAATGAGAATAGTAAACAGAGACTGTAAAATAATCATCCCTGTGCTTCCAGGACTTGCAACTGCCTATTGTCTGTGTGCTGCAATGCCACAAGTTAAAACTAAGAGGTTACAGTAACAGGCTACTGTGTGGTGGTTGATTTTCCATGTCTAATTTCATATCTGATTGCCATCAATTAGATGGAAGAAATAAGAGGGATTAGATTAAATGAAAAGCATGCTTACTAAGAAAGTTGGTCTCATGCTCAAGGCTTTAACTACCCAGTCAAATATCACAAGTAAAATTTTGAATATCAAATTACAGAAAGTATTCCTCACGTAGTGCCACAATAGACATAATTCATCCATTTTCATTCTATATCAGCTGTAAGGTCCTTTTGTGTGAGTTAGCTGCAGTCGCCATCAGAGCGTCCATCCTCTGATGAGTTACAATATTTGCTGTCTATCCCTCCCATGACGACACAGCAGCTACTTTAGCCATCATGTAAGGAAGGAAGAGTATTTCTCAGTCAGCAATGACAGCTGGACTATATTAGGAAGGAGCTGAGACATAAAATGCGTGTGCTAATTTTGGACAGCACCATAAGTAACATAAGGAATAACTGTTAAATGTTATCATCTGACACCAACACCTTCAATTCCAAAGTCAGGTTCTTCTTCAAAATTCACAGTGATTTTTCATCTTAGTTTTGTTCATGCCTGGAACAGTCTTGAGAGCAAGCAGTGGAACAGGGGAACCGTCTGTCTCAGACTGTGCTGCCGACTGGAACTGATCTGCTGTGTCTCCTGGGATTTAAGCTGTCTAGAGTGAAATGTAACACTCATCCATCCAAACGCCTTAGTCTTAATAAGGAAACTTTCTCAACACCCGTTAGATGACAGGCCACATTTCTACAGAGAAAAAAATGGCTCCTTTTCTTCTCTCAATCCTGTGGCCTCCCCACCCTGAATTCAAGCTGAATAAACAGCCAGTCTATTCAATGGTCAGCAGATTTTTCTCCACACTGATGCCAGTTTTCACAAAGGGGATTTGGTGTGGGAAAGTCCAAAATGATTAATAAGTGGGACTTTACCATTGTGTCTTACATGGACAGTTGGCCTGTCTGCTCTTCTTCTGCTGCATTTACTCACGTTATTGCTCTGATTGATCAAGAGAGGGAGTGACCCACAACTTCCTTCATAGTCATAGTGGTGGAGAATAACCAGGCTCATTTACTTAAGTACTGTGCTGAAGTACAGTTTTGAGGTACTTGTACTTGAGTTTTTCTTTTTTATGCTACTTTATATTCAATACATTTCAGACAGAGAGACATAGTGAACCTTTTACTGAACTATTGTTTTATTTGACAGTTATTTACTAGTTACCATTTAGCATTTAACATAAAATATCCAAACCAATCCACTTTATTTGTATAGTACATTTCAAAAACATCAAAGTTTACCAAAGTGCTGCACAGAGTTTAGTTAAAATAAAATACAGATCATAACTTTAAAAGAATAAAAAGAAGAATAAATAGATTTAAAAAAGAAAAATATGAAAGTCATAAAAAACACAATAAAAGTAGAATAAACAAACACACAACTCTTATGCTACGTTAAAAGTCAAAGAATAAAAATATGTTTTAAGACGTGATTTAAAAGTAGGCAGGGTGGGAGATAACTTTATATTCAGTGGCAGCCCATTCCAAAGCCCAGTGGCCGTCACAGAGATGGCTTGACCACCTTGAGTTTTTAAACTACTCTTTGGTACGAGGAGTAGACGTTGATCAGCTGACCTCAGGGATAGCGAGGGAACATGAGGTTTTGGGAGGTCTGTAATATATTTTGGAGCTGATTCGTTCAGTGCTTTAAAAACAAACAATAAGATCCTAAAATTAATTCTAAAATGGACTGGAAGCCAGTGAAGAGAGGTGAGGATCAGGGTGATGTGTTCACGTTTTTGGTGCCTGTTAAAAGGCGAGGTGAGGCGTTTTGGACTAACTACAAGTGTGACAGGGAGGCCTGGTTTACGCCAAAATAAAGCGCATTGCAGTGGTCCAAGAAAAGGTAAACCCACAGGTCCTTAAAAGGGGGACATCAAGAGTGCCCTTGGGGTCAAAAGTGATTATTTCAGTTTTTGTTTCATTAAAATTTAAAAAACTCTAAACCATGCAGGCCTTAATGTCCCTGAGACACTCCAGCAGACATGTGGCAGAGCTGCCATCACCCCTTTTTACAGGGAGATATATTTGGGTATCATCTGCATATAAGTGATAAGATATCTACACAGAGGTAGAAGAAGGTACAGAGAGAAGAGAAGTGGCCCAAGGATGGACCCCTAAGGAACTCCCCATGAAACGGGGGCACATAAGGAGACACAATCACCAATGTTAATGTTAAAACTTCTCTCTGACAAGTAGGACCTGAACCAAGCAAGTGCTGTACCCTTTAAAACCATGTATTGTTCCAGACGAGAAATGAGAGTTGTGTGATCTACCGTATCAAAAGCTACTGTTAAATTTTTTAAAAATCCAAAAATGATACAAGGTTTGTTAAGATGAAAATATGTGATAGGATGAGCTTACAATATCCTGTATTGTTTAAAATTCTAAAAATTGTTATTAAAATAGCAGTTCCCATCTTCTCTGTCTGGTGGCCCCTTACAAAAAACAGCATCTAGTTTGGCTCTTTTGGAGAATCCTCCAAGTATCTATCGCTTGCTAGCAATTCCACCAGAGTGATATCCCTTTTAAACTCACAGTCATATTTTTAACCAATCACAACGTAGAAATCAGGGAAAAGTCAAAGAAAAGGATTAAATTTGGTGTATCAGAGCTGTGTTATTATTCCAATTCTAGGGATTGGCACCCAATCTCTAGGCTGGCAATTACTGGACTAAAACACATATAGAGTAGTCTGTGGATATTCACATTCATCTAGGCCATATTTATTCCGGGCAACAATTGAATGCAACTGGACTTAGATTTGTCTGTGAAGACATTTCACCTCTTATCCAAGCGGCTTCCTCAGTTCATAATGCATCGGTCTGACTAGTCCTCACTACTCTGATCATCAGACTAGTTGCATTCAATTCACTTGTTTCCCAGAAGGGCATATAGAGTAGTTAAGTAGATCCACTGGATCAGGAGGCTGCATCAACACTCCACGCAGCTAAGTCTCAGCAACATAGGCTATGAAATGGACAACCGTTTATGGGCATCCGCATTGAGCAGACGTCAGCCTGTCTGCATGAAAAAAAATATTTGGAACATTTACCATGTACTGCATCAGTACTATAATCTAATGTATATGTATCTATGTATAATGATATGATAATGTAAGATACATTTAAAAAATAATAATACATGTTTATAAATGTTTTTCAGCGAGACAAGTACGATTTTAATACTTCTGGTCTTTTCCATTCCTCTGATAGGAATGATGCTTTCTTTAGGCAGCCACAAAGCTTAATTACCCTCTTATCATACTATATATTGTTATCTCAGACAGCTAAGGCCACAAGGAAAGAACTAATTAGACTTTAGCAGATGGATGTCTATTTACTCTCATGTCTATGCACTCAGACAGTTGTGTTATTACTGACTTTGCACAACTGCTTTATCTGACTTACTGTGCAGTGAGTCTAAGCTTGACTGGAAAATGGTCACGGCATTTGATCAAAAGTGGAGCTGCTGACAGGCTTTGGTATAAGAATGCAGGTGCCGCAGAGCTGTGGGTTCCTGTGGCATTCCACACTGCAGAAAGACCACTGTGACCCAGTCACAGAGAACACAGGCTGTAAGCTTTCAAACAGCCTCTCAAAACCACACTGGAATGTCTCATCACCAGATTCTCACACACGCTCCACATTATGACTTTCTCTCAGCCAGGCTGGGTCATTTTTGCGGTTTGAAATTACAAACTTCAGATAGACCTTCTTCATATGGAGAAGTAAAAGTTTTTTCATTACTAAAATTGCGAATGATTAAATGAGGATTACTCCTCCTTGAGATGAGCTTAGGTTAATTTTGTTGTTATGAGTGAGTGTATTAAGAGCAGTTTGTGTGGCATGGGAGACACTACCATAGAAGTCCAGCATCCTCTTTTGCTTTCCATTGTTTCATTTCTCTGCTCTAGAGGGCTCTGAGAAGCAGGACTGTAACAGGGAGAACAGTGGCAGAGCTTGAAGTGCATACCAAGAAGTTTTATAGCCCTGTGGAATGGAAAGAAATATCGAGTACGTCTTTGGACCTCACAAAAAGCCCCTGCAACTCAACCCTCTCCTCTGTCTCCTCTACCTCGCTTACACCAGAGAGCCCATATATGGACACATATATGAAAGAGTCTCCCTCTGTGTGCAAACACGGAAACTTCTAGCCCTGTGACATGAGGGGCAAACGATTTAAGGCAAATATTTAAAGAGGGCTATCAATAAGATGCTTGATGGCTGTGAACTGAAATACAAAAAAGAAAAGAAAGAAGAAAAACACTAAGCCATAATCATCAAGCTGTAAGGCGATATCAACAAACACAAAGCAAAAGTCAGTAAATGTTTCGGTCAACAATTTAGGAGGATCTTTCAAAGAAGTATCTCTGAGGAGGACAGCATTTATGCTGTGTAATGTGTCTCTTATCTCATACTGGAAGAAATTCAACGTGCCTGTAAACATTCATTTACGCACTTCCCTCTTGACTTGTCCTCTTTCTTGAACAATGAATGTGCAAAAAGCCTTGTTTACATAGATAGATGTATCTGATATTGCCAGTATTACTGCAGCGACATGTCTGGCATTTCTGAAAATTAAATTTTACAGTGGATTCTGTGAGTCCTGCATGAGTTTTATATGAATCGTGACAGACAGTGCTCCCCCTCCCCTTTTTGTCTAGGCTGACTGAGCAGCATCAGATATGGCCGACATTCTTGCCTCTCTGTGTGTCCCCATCTGTAGAGAGGTTGCACAAACAAACAGTCTGGGAGGAGCCCTGCAGAGGCCACAAATATTCCTCCATTAGAACTTCTACCCACATTTGTGTTTGCAGCACTGGAAGCCTTCACTTTCGGTATTTTTACTCCATAGCTCAGCTTGTTTCTCTCACTAAGTCATAGCTGCCTGCATAGTATCCCTGAAGTTTCTTTGTGAACTGCAAACTTTCTTCTTTTAAGTACATTCTTCTTTCTTCTTTTAAGTACATAGATTATTTCTACTTTGTCAATCATAAAGTCTCTGTACATAAGGACAATCTGAACTTCAGAAACACTTTTAGACACTGAAATGAGAAGTTATCAAAATATACCATGAATATAATGTGATTTTGATTAATCAAGATACTATAAAAATGCACCATGTATTTCTATAAACCATACAAAACTAGAGAGTTTTATTACAGGTTTACAGTCTGTGAGATGACTGATCCTTTCATTTAACAGCAGCTAGTTATAATGTAGCAAAAACTTGGCGCAAGAGGAATGCTACCCATCTCCAATGGAGCACCTGCAGCTGAAATATTTGACCTTCATACCCCAGGAATTTGACTCCACAAATGGGTATGGGTGTGGTAATTATTGGGAACATTAAATGTCTTATACTGTTTTCTCACTTCCCTTAAACAGTTGTACTTCCACTGAAACAGTAAGTTTAACTGACTGAGGGACACTTCTGTGTGATTTACACCCTTAATGACAGATTTATTCACACACAAAACTGTGCAAGTCAAAGTGTCACGGCCTTATTGTAACTATCCATTAGTAAAATACTGTGGATGTGTATGTGCACTGGTTGTGGTGAGCTGTACAACTGTGCCCTGGAATACACCAGTTTGAATCTTACAACTGCCAGTATATGTCAGTGGAACATTATTGTGAATAAACCCAGTCGCAGTACAGCAGCCAGGCTTGGGTTACAGCTTGGGTTGCACCCCTACTCCCCCTCCCCTTACCCCTCTCCATCTTTGCTATGCTAAATGATTATGCCCCTGCATGGAGCTATCTAATCCCAGGGGTATCGTCCTAAAGAGCCAAGGAGTCCTCTCTATATATATCTGGACATGTCTGCAGAAATCTTCTGATGGTATTTGACCAGGAGCCTGCCAGCACTGTGCTTCTTAAAGTCAGTAGCTGTGCAGTCAACATGGAAGGAAAGCTACCCTCAATATTCTCTTACTGCTCTGTGTCAGTTACAATTAGTGGTGCATTACTGGAATATAACCACGCGCTTGTCACAGTATTGTAGCTTCACATCAAATAATGTAATTTTGGTAAAGAGCAAAGAGTTTGAGACAATTTATTTGCACTTTTTTAATGAGACAGTCATTGTGACTAAGCCTCAATAGAGGCAGTGAAATAGTTCCTGTAATGCAGTAACATTTTAGCCATGAGAGAACCTTAAATGTCTCTCCCAAGGGTCCTCTTATGCAAACATGAGTTCAACTATAACAGCCAAGTGCAGCTCAGCTCTTCCTTGAGTGGTGACTCGAGAGAACCGGACATTCCACATACATGGTGGGTTGTCACTGTAGGCCTAAGGGATTAACTAATACAGTGATGAAGTATTATCATTAGGATTGAATCACTTGGAAATGTAGCACTGTGTCATCTAAATGGATGAGATAACAAACTATACTACAAACTCAAGGCAACAGAGCAGTAGCATTAAAAATCTTTAGAGTTATGGGTATCTTTTGTTGTTAGGGTTAGGGTTTGACGCCCACTCTTGACCCTTTCTTGCATCTTTTACATCTGGATTTACTCATAATATCACTATAAATATTACTGATTTTTTGTTTGTTTGTTTATAATCATGGCTGCTATAAACATCTCTCATAGCCGGAAAGTAAACATAATGATATGGTAGTGAATATAAGTATGAATTCTGCACCTGTCTCACTCAGCTGTCACCTCATGTAGACAACTGAATCAGGATTCCAACATGTCAGAGTATCTCAGATCTGCCTAGAAAATGGCAACAGTTGCTTATGGCATGATTTTTTTCACTGCCAAACAAATTGTATGTTGTGGGGAGCAAATTCCTCATTCAGGAAAGTGTGATTACATCCTAACAGCTGTTTACTGCCTGTGAGGATGAATATTAATAATATTCTTGACTCTTGATTAAGTTCATGCATCCACTCTATATAGCCAGAGTCTTTTTCAAAAGACAAAATAATTTACTGATGTGATTGTTTTTTAATGATTTGGGAATACTTTTTACGATATAATAAATATTCATATTTTAAATGTTACTAGATATAAATGGTAGAGAATAGTCTTGAACATTTCTATAAATGCTTTCATTGGCTGTTCTGGTAGGAGGCTTAAGAGACTTTGAGAAGTAGAATTTTTCCAAAGAACACAAAATTATATGTCTGGAGCTTTTTTTTCATTTCACAGCCGTGAAACAGAAACTCTTTCTGAATATGTGGTGGCTTCAGAAAGCTACCATTGCCAAAAAGCTGAAATATTGAGAAGGTCTGTCTATCATTGCATTTCCCACAATGCCTATAAAATTGAGAAATAATGAAAACATATTTATGCTTGATGTACTTCAGCTCTGTGATAATGTGTGTGTGTGCGCAGTAAAGCTGCTATACCTTTAACTTTCCAACTGGATGTAAGTTGGAACACAACAGTCTTTCAATAACATCTGGACAGAAGGAGAGATTTTTGACTACTTTAATCAAAGCAGCTTATTGGACCCTGGGCTATTTTTATGCTGACAGTATGTTAAAGGAAAACATCATAATGGAGCTTATTTTCATTCCCAGAATGCCACAGCAAATCCAGCCTATGATCAAAAACCTCCCCTGAGTCCATTAAGTGAAAATACTGTTTGAGGTAATTAAGATCAAATTGCAAATCAAGATTAACAAGTGTTTTACAAAAAGGATGGTAAGGATATGATATTATGAAGATAAATGCATATTAAACAGGAAAACAGGATGAAAATGAATAACCTAGTATGCATACAGTACTACATCAAGAAACATTTAGTAGTGCATTTATAATCGAACAATATTTTATGTATTGCAAAATATCTACTTTCCAAACATGAATAACATTTATTAATTTGAAAGCTATTTATAACAACTATACTATTATTTAATTCAGTAAAGTAATACAGTATCTTGGAAGACTCAGAGTGTGCACTGTGCAACAGCATACATCAAGTTTTAGTGATGTATGAACTATAATGAATCATTGTCATTTGTCTGCATATTGAAAAAAAGAAAAAAGGAAATGAAATGTGATACATGTGTATCACATAGACAGGTTCTGATCCAGCTTAATAGAAAAGCAGGCAGAAGCAAGACCAGAGTTGTTCACTGCCAATCAAAATGCCAGCGTATTAGAGCACGGTCTGACCCTGGATTATCAAGATATTTTTTCTATTTCTATTATTATTGTACCCATCAATCAACATCTATTGCAACGTTAAAGTCTAGTGTTCAGGGACAACACAAAACCTTGAATTATAGCAAAACAACACGATGAGGAAATGTACCTGAACACCATTCCTGATGTTGTCTCTGCCATGTTTCATGACTGATTAGGTACAATCTGAAGAATAGGCAGTTTATTTAATTCTACAAACATGAACAAGTCTGCCAGCCATAGCAACAATTATCTATGAAACACACTAAAAGCCTCAGTAAGACACGTATTATTTTTGAACCATATCTAATGGCATTGGACCCTGGACTCTTGCCACAGTGTCTTGGCTCCTTATTACAGACCAAGGCAGGTGTGTGAAAGAGAAGGCGATCCTAAATATATCCTTGAGTATCTTTATGAAGACTAAGACACACTTGTGTGTCCTCAGTCACCACCCTTATGTATTTCATTTTTTCATTCTAGCTCATTGCATATATAATATTAACATCTTTAAATTCTCAATTGGGGTGAATAGCTGGCCAAATAATTAACAAAAATATGTGTAATTTCTAATAGAATTTTTAATTTTTTAATTAGCTTCAACCTCCTTCAACATTAAAGCTACTAAATTGAAATATTCATCTTTACTAAAAAAGTTAACATTTTTTAAAGGGCAAGTCAGTCAGAAGCTAAACAGCTCTAATTCTTTATAAAAAAAAAAAAGAAAGAAAAAAAGAAACCTCCCAAGCTGGTGCCGCTACTGCTTTGCCACAGTCAAATGGCACATCAACAGCTTACAGGAAGGATATCCAATATATTATCAGGTAAACACTTCCCTGTCTTGAGCCCCTCAAATTGTGAACAATGCCTATGGGGCTTGTTTGGCTCACCAAAAACATCTCATCTCAGGCAGTAAAATTACCTTGAGGTAGTACAACATATATTATATTACACCCACCCACCAGAACACACTCACACTGAGACATCAGTAGGTGCACAAAGCTTGATGATATTGTTACTGTGGTCCAAATCCCAGTCTGTCATAGATGAATAAGAAGACACTGTCACTGTGGAATCAGAAAAGACCATTAACATAAAAATGAAACATGTCCCAGATTTCACTGTTAACATACAGAAGAGGCACCAAATAACAAGACAACTTGTGAATTAGTAGTATTCATTGTGAAACAAACTGTAGGCTACTCAGATCTTATGCAGAGATTTAATGCTATGCCCATCCAGTCTGGTCTTCTTCTTCTCTTCTGTATATTCAGTGGCTTATATTACATGACCATTAGGAAGCCTTTCCATGGAATCTGCCGGCTTGTCTATCACACCCCATATAAAGGCGTATCAAAAGTCAAATGTTTAGCAGCAACGAATCGCAGAGCACATCCTTCAGAAACGTCGGGGCACCCACACACGCCTCCTCCAAAAAAGTATTGGATGTGCGGAGGAATCCAGTCACCCGCCTCTTGAAAGTACATATTTGACAGGGCACAGTGAGGCAGAGCCCGCACTCCAGCTTAGCGTTCAGTTAGGCACAGACGCCCCAGCCCCTCTCCCAGTCTCTCCTTGGTTTTCATTTGGACGTTTTATCGGTGCCACCGAACAACAATTAGCAGCCATGGATGCCATTAAGAAGAAGATGCAGATGCTTAAGCTCGACAAGGAGAATGCCTTGGACAGAGCTGAGCAGGCTGAGTCAGACAAGCAAGCATCAGAGGAGAGAAGCAAACAGGTCGGCTGATTTTTTTTAAAAACTTTTTCTTTTGTGGAAAAAATCAGGAATACCAGTGGCAATGTAAAGTTGCTGCCCATTAATTGGACCACCTCCTAAATACGGATTAATTGCTTTCAAGGATAATTCCAAAAGAGGATTAAATTAAGAATAAGACATCTTTCTTGATTTTTTTGGATATTATATATCCTCCTCTCAACTGTTTTGTCAATTGGTGATGTAAATATGGCTTATTATGTTAAATTTTAAATGATTATGAATTGATAGTATACTGCACGAATGTTTATTTCATATTCTGTTTAACTTTATAATATCTTTTATATGCATGTATAGTTAGACGACGAAATAAGAGAGTTGGAAAAGAAATTGCGTATTACTGAAGATGAAAGAGATAAAGTGTTTGAGGAGTTCCAAACTGCTGAAGAAAAGCTCCTGACGGCTGAGGAAGTCGCCACCAAGGTATTTGATCGTATGTGCATGGGCTTCCCTAACTTTTCTCCTCTTTCTTTCTCCTGTCCTGTCCTCTTCTCTCCTGTCTTGTCTGTTTCTGTATGCGCTCTTGCGCCTGTGCGCGTACACGCCTCTCCATCTGATCACTGCTGATCACATCTGAAACTATCCGCACTGAAAATGGCCTCAGCTTGAGGACGAATTGGCAGGTCTGCAGAAGAAGCTGAAGGGAACTGAGGATGAGTTGGACAAGTACTCCGAGTCTCTTAAAGATGCACAGGAGAAACTTGAGCTGGCTGAGAAGAAAGCTACCGATGTAAGTAGGGAAGGGATTCACAGTGGCACCGTTCCCGCACAATGCTTCCTCACACCTTCATTCTCTCACCACTCTGTGACAGTTCAACAGAGAAATACATTCAAACTACCCCAATATATGCTCATCTTGGATGTGTGGGTCTTGCACATCTGGTCATTCTTGACCATCAAAGTGACTTTTTATTTTATTATTGTTGAACTGTCACTCCACATTTTGTCACAAACTGCATGAAAATCACTTATGTACATGTCAGCCCAACGAAAGCCACATTGGCCGTTAAACTGATTCAATAATTATTATTTTTAAATCCATTTATTTATAGGCCAAATCATCGCATTAATGCCATTTAATATGTTAGTATGTTATGCCCCCTCCTGTCTTCATGTGTTCAGTCTTACAGGCAGAAGCAGAAGAAGTCTTTTTCAGAGTGAAAAGTGCTGTGGCCTAATGTGCAGTGTTCCTAAGAGTGCAGAGAGCAAGCGCCTGGATAAATATAGCCTACGACTTTATATGGTCAAGATAGAGCTCACATCTGCGGGCTGCGCTCTGTGCTTACCACAGGGAAAACACAGTTTCCCATCAAATGCCCCAGCAATAATTAACAATAAATAAATATATCTTATTTAAAGGAAATATAGTTAAAATATCTAAAAATAGTTCGTGCTCGAGCTGTTTTCCTTTAAATATATGACAGGAAAACTAAATGATTTAGAGTTAGGTAGTTAAAGGTCACAGACTGCTTGAGACTAAGTCACTTTAGGTACTCATAAACTTTTTTGTCAACACAAACAGTCTCGTTAATGGCCGAATTGGGGCAATGGCCAAGGTTAAGTGCAGCAGACAAAGACATCTACTCTTAAGAATCAATCCGCGGAATTAGAATCGTGGGGCCTATAAACTGCCTCTGAGCGAAAACCTGTTGTAATAATCCTTTAATTGGATTCCGACAGGGAGCTATTCTGTTGTATGACTTTAGCTTGTAGTTTAGTTAGTTTTACTACATCACAACGGCTGTAAATGTCCTATACATGGTCGTCCTAAGTTTTGTTAATACATAGGAAGACTTAAAAGTGGTACTCAAATTACTTTAACAACTACTTGGTGTTTTTTATGAGGTTGTTTTTTCCTCGTGTATCCCTTTCATATTTATAAAGGGATTTTCTGATATATTTACAGTCTCTCGTTTTAAAACAGACCATAATTACTGTATTCAGTGAAGACTTAGGCTATTGTGTGTCATGTATACTGTAGTCTCAAAATATCTTAATGCCATCATGTGTGCTACTCACAACTGACCCACAGAGAGCGCTGCCGCTCTGTTAGTCTTCTGCGTGCAGGACGATTGCTGTCTGTGCATAGTGGATGTGTTCGTATCATTGAGGATGCTTAGTTACGTTAAATCCATAAAATGTCACATGTTGTTACTTTATGGCCAATGCAACATATATCCTCAGTGCAGTATTTTGCGCAACCATGTGAAATATTGTAGCCTATTTTCTAGGCCTGTTTTAAAATCAGCTTCACTTCCTGGACGAGAAGCAGCAGAATGCGTCCCCACAAAGCTTGTCTTCACGCAGTTCTCAACCCAATCAAGGACGTCATCTCGCTCCTTGTCAATATATCGGAAGCTGTGCAGCGGCAGTAGCAGCTCACAGTGTAGTACTTTATTATTATTATTTCTGAGAGTAAACAATGGCCGGAGTTACATCGCTGGATGCAGTCAAACGAAAAATCAAATCTTTGCAAGATCAAGCAGATTGTGCTGAGGAGAGAGCCGAGAGATTACAGAAGGACTTGCATGCGGAGAGGAAAGCCAGGGACCAAGTAAGCATGTTTACCGCGCGTATCCAGTCAGAGAGGAACTATCAAATTACGCACAGTTTCCTAACCGTAGCCTCCCCCTGTGTGTTCAGCTCATGCAGGGCGACAGTTTGAATTGATAACGCAGTGAGACAGCGGAATTTCTGTCCATAGTTGCACCGCAGTGCTGCAAGCTGAGTTTTACTTGGCTTCATGCAGTTTGACCATAGAGTACTCTCTGCTGAAGGCTTTGATAGCCTTCTGCTCTAGTCTAAGCTCTTATAATTGGTAACGTTAGGCCGCTGATGCTCAAGTCACAGCACCCTTAAGCAACCGTGGCACATTGTGTCATTGTGTTGCTTCTTCACAGTTGTTTCACTTGCATCTCCTTTGATGCAGTTTGCTGTGAGGGCACCATTCATAAGCTTCCCCTTTCTTCGTATTGTTCAGAAGGCGAGCCAGCAAATAGATTAAGCATTTGACTACATCATTTTCAGCAACCAGGAAGTTAAAGGATGCTCTTTACTTGACCATATAAGGACACAGCTACAAAGAGTGATTTCCCCATGTTAACATAGCAGCAGTCATCTAGACAGGAAATAAATATTTTAGTTGCAGCTTGAGGTGTCTTACATTTTGTAATTCAATTATTTGCTCACTGAGCTTGATGTTTTTTAAATGTGGTTGAATCCACTGCCTGAATTGTTAGACAATTAGAAACTTCCTTGGCGTGCTTCACAAATTGAGATGCACTTTGCACTGTAGCTTGAGCTATGAGGGTAACAGCCTACAAAGACCTCTTCAGTCAGCGAAACAAGTGGTGATTGTATCCTGTTTTTTCTCTTGAGCATTTTCAGAAAAGTCTGCTGAACAGACACAAAAACAGAAGTGGCTACAGGTTTTAATCATAGATAAGGTCTGCTACTTTTTTTCTTAAAAATCACATGCCTATTTAAGATACCAGATTTGACCAACCAATACTTATAATATCTCTTAAATGTCTTCTGTAGTTGCAGGTTATCAGGAGTCTCCTCTCTGGATGTATGTGGAGCATATGCAGTCATTTGCAGTATAATTATCTCAGGACCTTTGACTTGAGCCTTGTTAATGTTCTCTCAGGGGCCTAGTATTAATGAAATGGGGTATTCAACCTCCTGTCAGCTTGGAACATTGTTATCATTATACACAGTCAATGAGGAGCACAGGTAAGCCTCCCTGGAGGGCTTTTCCCAACAGGTTATACTTGTGAACAACTGTGATTACAGACATAACCAGAAGTTAGGTTACATCACAAAGAGGCCACCCCTAAAATAACAATCACTACCTGCATTCTTTGGGCTTATATGTAAGTTCTGGTTCATGTGTATGAAAGATTATGTGTACCTCCTGACTTAGTGCTACTCGTATCTCCCTAGGCTGAGGGAGATGTCGCTTCCCTTAACAGACGTATCCAGCTGGTTGAGGAGGAGTTGGATCGTGCTCAGGAGCGTCTGGCCACTGCTCTGACCAAGCTGGAGGAGGCTGAGAAGGCTGCTGATGAGAGTGAGAGGTGGGTTCTTTAGAGCAGTAGTTCATTGTCACACGATTTGTGTCAGATCATTCAGTAATTTCGTATAATTCCAAATTTTGTATTACAGAAAACAATCAAAGCTCTAGTATATAGTTATTTTTGTGCTATATTTGCGAAAATTGGAATTATAGTCTGACAGTAGAATAAGATAAGTCAACTGTGGAAATAATCCTTTGTCTCTAGGACCCCCGGTGGTCTTAATGCCTTTTGTTAGAACCCAGAGAGCCCAAATCAAAACAACCAATCAGAACAAGGAGTGTCAATCATACTTATGCATTGGTTGCTGTCAGGCCTAGTTGCACGCACAATATGCAGACATTTCAACCCTCCCAGATGTTCTGGGAGTCTCCCATATAATGGTAGCAGCTCCTTGACACCTGCAAATTTAGTCTCCCGGAAACTGGAGCAAGCAGGCAGGAGCACAGAGGAGAGTACAGGTCTGTGATTGATTATGTGGTGCGCACAAACAGTGTGCAGTGGCCCCCCATGGACAGGACCCTCCAGAAATTAGTTTTTGCAGAGATATCTGATTTGCTTGTAACCATTGTTACAAACCTGTGTGTACACAGCAGAAGAAGGAGGGACTTGGAAAGTGTACTCAGATTGCAGCTTTATTACTGATGGGCACCTGACATGTTCTATCAGGGTGACTGCAAGTCAGCTCCTTACTCCTAACACCCCTCAACTGTTTGTATCCCTACACAGAGGCATGAAGGTCATTGAGAACAGGGCCATGAAGGATGAGGAGAAGATGGAGATGCAGGAGATCCAGCTAAAGGAAGCCAAGCACATTGCTGAGGAGGCTGACCGCAAATACGAGGAGGCGAGTTTTTCAACCACTGGCAACCGCCCCAAAACAGTTCTTCCTCCTTGAATATGTAGTTGCCCAGTTACTAAAATCTGTAACTGTGACAGTTAGTGATAGCAGGTGGATTTTAAGCTGTAATTATTTATCTTCATTAGTTGTTTTTTCTTAGAGATGTTTGTGTGCAACATTTTTCAGTTAGAATTAAGTCATATTAGAGTTGCACGCTTTAAATCTTAGATGTGTCTTTTAGCCATGTCCTTATTGTGTCACAGTAATAAGTTGTTAGCTGTATTGTAACTCTTTGCTATGCTGCAACTAAAGGTGGCTCGTAAGCTGGTCATCATTGAGGGTGACCTGGAGCGTACAGAGGAGCGCGCTGAGCTGTCAGAAGGGTACTTTTTACTTTTTACATTCATCCACACTTACATATGCTGGCATTATAACTTGAGCTTGAGGCACTGAAGCACAAAATATACCACTTATTTCCATTTGAACAATGTGCCTTGTGTTCTTACTGTATGTGCTAATTATTTGCATGCACACCATGGTTTCAATGGTTTTTGGCTTGCACGTGTACGTCACACCCACTAACAGACGAGCTCGAAGAGCGGCTGACGAACTAAGAGCTTTGGAGCAAAGCATGAAATCATTAAACAACTCAGTCACACAGGTACTAAACAAAGCAAACACACATACTGTATATCTCAGTTGAGTGACTCTTCCCACTTTCATTCACATTGCTGAATGAAGCTCTGCTTTGCTTGCTGTGTTTGCTCTTCTCCTCTCTTGTTCTGAGTATATCAGACTCTTTCAGGACTCTAACATAGCAGGGACTGTGCATGAATAACACTGAACATTTAAGAGAAATACCATATTTTCTCAAATTATTACCAAATTATTTATTTAGCACTAACCCACTGCTGTTAATGTGATTATAACAGTCATGATGCTATTCCCAAATTCCTGCTCTGTTAAGGCACTTTAAGGTACTTTGGGTTCCCTATTTGTTTAATCCCTGTAGATCTTATTTATCTTGTTTCCTCTCCCCTATCCCCTCTTTTACTTTCACTCTACCCATTTTTTGTCCTCCCCTGCTTTTGTCCATCCTTGATTCCCTCATTGTCACCTTTACCCTCCACTTCCTTTTCTTGTCCTTTGCACTTTACCCCCCTTGTCTAAAACACCAGCAAATGCTCTGAGCTTGAGGAAGAGTTGAAAACTGTGACCAACAACCTGAAGTCACTGGAGGCCCAGGCTGAGAAGGTAAGTGTGACCCTCCGGCCAAGTGTGTGCTGTCAGACACCATACCTCCCCAGGAAACTTGTGGATAGGGAGTTGGATCTCTTCACTTCTCTCTTATTTTATCATACTTGTCTGTATTCATGTTTTTAAAAATGTATGGTATCACTTCCATTCCCATATGTTTGACTCCTACTATTGTTTTTGTCCCACAGTACTCACAGAAGGAGGACAAATATGAGGAGGAAATCAAGGTCCTCACTGACAAGCTGAAGGAGGTAAGTTTCACAAGACCTTATCTAGGGGTTGCAGGCTTGATTTATAAATGTCAAAGGTGTTGTTTTACAGTTTAAGTCTTGGACTGACTTATAAATCTGTCTCTCCACCACCAGGCTGAGACTCGTGCTGAGTTCGCTGAGAGATCAGTAGC
>JANJYP010091772.1:0-11600 GCA_024605115.1 Rastrelliger brachysoma | reverse complement strand
CTCCCTCCCTCCCTCCCTCCCTCCCTCCCTCTCTCTCTCCCATTTCCTGATTCAACCAGAACAAAAGGCTCCATTGTCAGAAAATGGATCCCAGACTGGGCCAGAGTAGGCAGAAGATTCTTTTTTCATTTGAAAGAAGTGAATAAAGTCTACTACGGTTATGTAACCAGAGAAGGAGAAAGTGTATGGGGGGAAAGAGAGGGAAGAGAAAAATAGGACAGTGTTTCCTCAGTACTTCAGGAAAGCTACAGAGGATAAACAGAGCAGACACCAAGAGCACCTACTGTATTTTAAAGTCACAACCTCAGTTGCAATATTGCTAATCTATATGTCAATGTGAACCTTTTAAAATCCAAACAAGCAAAATTTCACATTGTTCAAATTCATTATACTCATACAATTGTCCATGCATGTTTAATTGCATTTACAACAGAAAACCACAGACATTTATAAGATGAATGTTATTAGGCAAGGTGTTTGGTTGTGTTTGCACTGTAAGTGTCAAACGCATAGTTTCCACTCTGACCTAGATTTTAGAGTTTGGCTCTATAGTTTTTTAATGAAAAACAAATGGACTAGTGAACTTCAAGACTGATTTCTTTCTTTTTTATCTGTTTGTCTATACCTCTGTTTTTCTCTCTTTAGATCTGCCCTAACCGAGGAGTGTGAAGTGTTGAAGAAACAGGTACAACATTTACAGGTAAGAACTGGATGGAAAATCACCAAATGCCGAATCAATCTTTAATCCTTTTTGATTTTTCAGTACAGTACAACAATCCACAACAATCCAAATCCAAAAAATATTTATGAGGGACCAGGGTAGTACCTAAGTATTGATTTACTATAACACAGCTGTTAGAAGATGCTACAGTCAATATCCATATATCCACAGGGATACAGTAATTTTAACAAAAGTATAAAAGAGCAAGTGAACTTTACAGACATGTTTTGCAGTTCTTACCTCTTTTTCTATCAGCTGACTAGTGTTTCACCTTTACCTGCAACATAGAAAACTTGTGTCCATTATGGTGTAAGTAATAAAAAGTGAATGTTAGCAAGCTAACATGCTAAATGAAGGTAACCATGATAAACCTGTCTTTTGAAAGTTAGTACAAGCTTTTAGAGCTGCTAACATCTTATTCTTATACAGTATCTAATCAGATCCTAAATTTAGGAAAATTATTGAAAAATTAAGTGTAAATGAAACAAATATGCTGTAAATATACACAATTATAGTTATATATACAGTATTAAAGAAACATGTCTACAATGTGCCTTCAGTCGCCTCTTCACTGGTTCGAATTTGTGTAAATTTGTGCTTGGAAGAGAAAAGGAATTTGGTTGTTCTCCAAATTGGAAGACTTGACACAGAGTGACATCTGGGCTAAGGAGGAAACATTTCAAACTTTCCAATTCAGATTACATTTTTAGATTGTGATTCTTAACATCTGCTTTGTGTTTTTCAAGGCATGTCGTTATTAACTGATTTTTTTGTCTGTGCTGGAAAATAGGAGTAAACACTGTGTGTGTCCAGGTAAACAGTTACAGTGAGTGCTATGCCTCCGGTCTGTCTTATACACCAGCATCATGTTTGACACAGCCAAGATTAGTATTGATTCAATGTTATTCAGTGCAGTGAAAATGTATAGGTTGTGACAGCCTGTAAATTGAGCCAAATCAGGCATTTAGCAGTTGATACAGTGAAATTTAATTGCCTTTGTACTGCAGCATGAAACAGCCGTTCATAAATGGGTCCTACAACAATCATAATGACCCATTTTCATTTAGCAGGAAGGAGACTCACAAAAGGGCTTGACTCAGCACCAGTCAACTACCAGAGTAACTGACACGTACTTACTGTACGTATAAAGGCTAAATTGTTTAAAGTATGTCAGTCCATTAAGAAAGTGTAAACATATTTGTCACTTAATTTCAGTAAACAGATATCTGCATATCTGCAGAAGTGAATCTGATTTACGAAAGAATGTGGAAGTATAGAGAGAGTGTAATTTTCATTAAGTATCCAATACAGCAATTCATATTCAAATATAAATGATCCAGATTCAGTTTTTAGTGGCACATATTTCAGCACATAGTCATCACCCAGTAATCCTATATCAAATATCCTGGGGCCCAAAATATAAGCTGCATTACTACAGCTTAACACATGAAATGAATGTTTTCCATCCCAGTTGAGTGAACACAAATTGCCAGGTTACAGACAACAAAGGCTCTCATCTCCCATCTTGTCTGGATGGGATGTTACTTCTATAATGAAATTTGGTACTGGACTTTATCCAATCAATGCTTTCCATTTAAAGTTACTCCAGTAAGGTTACTAACAATATCCAGATACAAGCTTGAAGCTGGTTTATGTGAACACATTAATGCTTTTTCAAATAGACTCTTGCATTTGTATTTTATATAAATTGGTTAAAGTTGCATCCTCATTGATTAATCAATATAGAGCTATTAATCAATATAGTCAATTTAATTTAAAGAGACACAACATTCCCACATGAGCAAGCAATTGGTGAAAGTGGCAGGGAAAAACTCGCCTTCAATGGAACGAAACCTCAGTCAGAACTGGGCTCTAGGTGGGCAGCCATCTGCTTCTTTGACCAAAGGTTGTTGCTGTGTGAATGTTCTCAGTCCACAAGTGTGCCTGTTAAAAAGCTTCCTGTGTACTTTTATAGTCACTCACAGCCATAGGTACTTTGTACATAGTAGAGAAAGTAGAATAATATAATGAGTGTCTTCACAGTGCAGGAGCATCAAAACTTTCCTGTGGGTAAAGAATTTGCCACTGAAATCAACAATCAAAACAGAACTTAAACCACTCAGCAGTTAGATGAGTATGAATAATCAGAGTCTGACTGGTATAAACTGACACTCTTGAATAAAACATCTAAAATCTGATCACACTGCTGCAGCTTGTATGACTGGATGATAAAACTAGCATAACGATATGGTTTTTTTTGGATGTTGAAAGTTTTTGCAAGTGCAACCAGCAAAACCAGCTCATGATGATGAACAATTAGCAGCCATCATATGTTTGTTTCAGCTGACTTTTCAGTGGTGATCCTTGTTCTTATGTTTCTAGTGTTTCTTGAACATAAAGAGATGCTGTGTGCGAGCCTGGTGGCCACAAGTGGATTTTGGTTCTAAAGATTCATGTATAAGAATAATGGCAGTAACAAGAAGGCCTTCCTAAAATATCAGCAAATCAGCGCTGTGGCTATATGGGTTCAAACCCCACATGGACCACAAAGCCTATTTTCAGAGCGTGTGTGCTTTAGAGTTTAGGATTTCAATCACTTAACTGTCAGAGACGGCATACATATTTTGGGGAGGTTTGGGTTTGAATCCCACTGGGAAAATAATCCAAAAATATGTTTTAACTGTCAGCTTCCAGGCCTGTGGATATGTTTCTGTGTTCTGTGTGTGTGTGTGTGTGTGTGTGTGTGTGTGTGTNGTGCGTGCGTGCGTGCGTGCGTGCGTGTGCGTGCGTGCATGTGTGCGTGCGTGTGTGTTTGTTTGTGTAATGGACTATATAGGCTGTGGTTGCTATAAAGATTCTCCATTAGTGGTTGAGCTAGTGTAAAATGAGGAGAGGAGACTGCACACACACACGCACACACACACACACACACACACACACAGTCGTATTTCCATCACTTCAGAAGACATCATATTGATTTACATTAATTTCTTGTCCTAACCTTAACCATAACCACCATATACCTAACCCTAACTTTACCCTAATTTCAACATAATCCTAAATATATCATAACTTTGAACCAAGTTTGCACCCTAAAATTAACTATTTATATTGAGGCAACTTGCTTTTTCTCACCATAAGAGAGGCGAGTCCCCAAAACATTACTGTTTAAACAGATCTACATCCTCACACTGTGAGGAATACTGGGACCACACACACATGCACAAATACAAAGACACACTTTTCAATCTGATTTTCGGTTTTGCAAGTTACTGACATGCACACACATGTGTGCACACACACAGAGAGAGTACTATGGTTTTAATTTACTCTGGATATAAATGTTTGAGGCCAAATTATGATGGAACACTGCTGCTCAATCGTTTAGTGGTCTCCCTCTCACACACACAGACATATACAGAGGGAGATACACACACTCACATGGACACACACACATACTCAGACGTGCACACACACACAAACATTCCTTTCCTCTTTCTCGCTGTTATTTTTATCCTTTTTCCTTGTTCCATTGCTATTTTTTAAAGACTTTCTTAAACATGTTTAATACATTTGACTCCTATTTTTCTCCTAACCCTGCTGTCATTAGGCTTAGTTTGTCCTTATATTTGCCATAATGTTCTAATAATATGATAAGCACATACATATGCTCGAAGAACTGTAATTGTAATAAACTCTGTCCTTTACCGTTCTGTGATTTGTGTTTTTTGCAGAGAAATATTAAACACAAGTGTGAATTTGATAAGACGGAACCCACACTTGCAGGTGAGTATATTTATGAACATTTTGGCTACTGCTGCCATCTAGTGGCACATTGTTGTTCTATTTTTTTATCATGCCACCTAAGCTTTAGGATAATGAATACATTTATTGAAAAATGGTGAATAATAGTTTTACCCACGCTTAATTAGCTGGTAAATCTCATCCTGAAAAACATTTAGGGATTAAAAGGGATAAATTGATGGCTCGAGTCTAATCTATCCACTATAGGATAAATGGCATTTAAACTAACTGAGCACACATTCAGCACTCAAAAAGGAGTCTTGATGGTTTTCTGTTCTTAAGAGATTGGCATTGTGTTTCAGTCATACTTAACACTGTAGCATGCTTTCGAATATGTGTTTATCTGTAGAGTTGAAAGAGCTTAGAGGAGCTATACAAACAGACCTAGAGCTCTACCCCTCTTCTTTTGCCTCATCATACTTGACTCCTCCAGTGAAGGCACTGAAAAACAGATTCAGGTTAGTATGTTTTGTTGTTACCCTAATAGGTTGTAAACTTTTGTGCCCTGTGATTTCAGGCTCTGTAAATGTAAAAGCAATGTTGCTATTCATTTATTTTATATTCAGCACAATTGTACAGGATTTCTTATTCTGATTCCTCTCCTCCAGACTGGCTTTAACTTCTACATCAGTCTTAAGACCACATCCACCTCCTGTTCTGCACCATGCAAAATCCATCCCACCACTTGGGCCTCCTCTCATTAAGAACTCAATCAATACTTCCTTGCTGTCTCGCACTTATGGAAAGCATATAAGCACACCCAGCTCCACTGGATCAAATAAAACACAAACAACTGTCTGCAACAGGATCATCACTTCTGGGCACAGGAATACTCATATTACCAAGTCTAGCTCTGACAAGAAAATGGTTAAACATTTACAAGACTGCACTCCAGAGCGAGATAGTACTGGCATCCACGATAGGACACTGACTTTTAGTTCTAGTTTTCAAATAAAAACTCAAAGAAATTCACCCCTCCAAGACACCCATATGTCATCCCATCACGCTATCCCAAACCCAAGCAGGGAGTGTGATTTGTCACCACGGACAGAGAGAAACCGTAGCCTTACCCCGAGGTCAGGAAACATCAATATTATCCCCTCACCCGTTCCTGCTCTCAGCCCTCTCCATGATGCAGGCAGTTACAGCAGCAATAGTATTGTTCATTCTGTGTCAACTAAAGGAAAATCAAAAACACAAAAAGGGCCACAAAATAACACCCGTAGAGGTTGTTTAGACTCATCCACAGTGCAGACAGATAATAACAGGAAAAGTACAACTGAGAGTTTTAATTCGTATGTTACAGAAAAGAAATCAGTTGTGTGTGAAACTGGGCACCCTCTTGCACAAAATTGCACTGTGAAGAGCAACAGTGGAATTTATAGAAATAAAAATGGTAATTATGGGGAGGGTGTCAAGCATCAGAGCCTATGTAGTCACTGTTTGACAAACTGCACCTCATATCACTCAAGAAGCAGTGGGACCCAACCAAAGCCTATACAAATAAATGAACATTTATTCACTTCCCCAAAAAGACCACCTGGGGGCAGTATAAATCAGCCAGTTCCCCCTGCAAGTGTATCAACTTAAAGTCAGCCATTGAGCAGACAGCTGGGGTCACATAAAGGAGATAAGCTGTGAGGTTTCGGATGAGTTCTTTTTTGAAAGATTGTAAGCTATTGATGGACATTTTGTATCTTCTAGCTATTTCTAATAAAGGCTGTTACCACTTTCTACATTGTGTTGAGGAATCACAGAAGCTTGATATTTGGGGGAAAATGAAGTGACACTTGCATAAATTCAGTTTATATGGACAAAAATAGCTGGAATAATAAACTGTTCTCTTGTCCTCTCCTTTCCATAAAGTATGAATAAAAAATAACCTGAGCTCTTAATTATCTACAGACAGAGGCAGTGACCTGAGTGTTGAGTAATTTTGCACTGTCTAAATGTTTGATTGAAATAAATGTATTGTTAAAAATGACATATGCAAGTATATATACGTGTGTGTCTGTGTGTGTCTCAGTGGCCAATCATATTTGTAGAAAATGAAGTACAATATTCTGTAAATTAGGTTTATAAGAGACAACACAGGTGTTTTTGTTACTCTTTCTGATTAGACCCCGGCTGATTAAAGATTGCTGGAGATATGATGGGATTCAGATGATGTCACCAGGCATCATGTTTATGTACACAGAAAAACATGTCTGTCCTACACTAAAAGATGTATTGATCTAAGCCAAAGAGTCACCCACATGCCAAACATGCAGTTTGTATACTTAGCAGAGTCCTGAGAGGTTTAACCAATCAAAATAGCATCCATATAGTTGAACTGGGGCCTTCAATCACAAATTGATTTTTAGGGAGTTAGTCTTTAACTGGATACAGCTTTGTTTTCCAGGATGGCTTTTTTGTTTGAGCACCAGCTTGTTCTCACCCGAAAGTCCATATTGTGTCAGCCTTAAAAATACTTATCTACAGTCAGTCTACAGGAATTTCAAAGTAGTAAACTTCAAATGGTTCCCAATAAAGTCCTAGAAGTGGATATAAAGTGGTGCTTCCCCCACCTCTTTTGCTTGTAACCCTTTAAAAAAAAGAAATGACCACTTGTATTTCTACCAGTTAAAACCATTCTCATATTATTTTATGTCAGTACTTTTTGTGAAGAAGTAAAATTACCCATTAATTTAGCAATTTGTGGGGTAAAAAACAGGTTGGGAGTTTAGGGTGCTGAATTATTTCTGTCCCCTGCAAAGTGATGAGGAGATAAATGAGGAGACGTCACCCTGAAAGCCTCCATGTAGGCCTATTATTAGCTATTTTAACTGTGTACTCTCCCAGTTATCCAAAGTCAAAGTCCCCTCCAAAAGAAAAAAGAAATCACAATTTTTGTAAAAATTTGATGTGAGACTAATGAAGTTTCTTCCATAAGTAGTTTGTGACACTGATACTGCTGGACCTTGTACTTCTTAGACTACTTGCTCAAATACTATTGTTAGATTTCAGCTATGCATGCTTTAAGACGAGAGGTAGGTGTTTACATGCACTAAACAACTAATTTAGTGAAAGGATTTCTTTTGAAGACATGAGCAAGACACTTAACGGTCTTTGGTATTTGATCTTATTTTAGCTCTCCATTCAGAAGTTAATCTCATGACTTGTGTATCACTCTTTCTAATACACACAAATTTAAGGATATCTTACTCTTGAGATTGATTTGAGGGTAGAGAGCAGTCATTTAACAGAAAAAAATGTTTACCGGTTGAATATGTGCTAAATGCATACAAAAAAAGAAAACAAAAACATTATTTTGCTTATGTTCCTATTTTAGATTACTTAAATTAGTCCATGGGCCAGAAGAGTATCTGAGGCAAATTGATATAATTGCACAAAGTGGAGGGGAGAACCATTAAACATTAATATTTTCAAATGAAACCTTATGAGTGGATAGGAAAAAATGTTCATTCATTTGAATATTTCAGTGCTATGAAGAGTTATGAATCTCTGAAGTCTGATATTTTGACAAATTTTGGGCAAAAAATATTTATGTTTACTTTACAAAACCTGACATTTATTCAGATTACATATGGGACATGTGGATTAAAAAGAAACACAAAATGTGTAGTTTACAGAATAGCCTATTAGATGATAGCCATAATTCTTAGATCAACAAAAAAAATAAATTTATCTGCATAAAACTGTATACAATATGGTTACAACTAGGTCTTGAGCCTTTGATGAAAGAGCGTTTTGAGACAACAGGTGTGCTTGTACAAAGACTTGTGCCTATGTCAAAGGTAATGGTAATAGGTGCACACTCTTGCTGGATACCAAGAGTCTTTCAACAAGGATAAATGTTGCAGTTTTTGTTTTGCTAATCATAAAGATACTCAGCAGCACGATATCAAAAGTGGGACATTTACTTTGAGAACATGAGAATTGTTTGATGAGTCTGTTAATCTGCTCAACACAGCTGATGCCTCAACATCATTATATTGAACATTAAAGAAATGTGTCTCTTCTCTTCATCGTTCATCTTCTCCTCTTCCTCTCCTCTGAAGACTGTTATGAAAATGTAGCCAAAGCTTTTGTTGCAAAGCACCGTTGTCTCAAAGAGCAGGATCAGGTGAAGGATGATATTGCTGGGTAGCTTAAGAGTCAAGATGAACAATTACATCAGAGGATGGTGGCAGCTGAATGCCCTGAGTTCAAAGAAAAAGGGAGGACAGCAACAAGCCAGTCAAGAAGTGAAAAAAGGGAGGAATCCACTTTTTGCCAGAGCCACCTGAGGAACAAATTGCTGAGACCATGCATCCAGAAGTGCAGAAGAGAGATCCAGATTTACAGCTCTTGGATGAATTGCAAAATTCTCACAGTGGAGACAAGAGATCATCGGTGATGAGCACCTATCACTGCAGTCATGGACAGATGGCCTACATTGTTTAATGCGAGACATAATCCTCTATTATGTTACTTGTCCATAATCAGNTCTCTCTCTCTCTCTCTCTCTCTCTCTCTCTCTCTCTCTCTCTCGTCTCTCGTGATTCCTTTTTAGTTGGGTCCCTCATTCATGCCTTTGTCTATGCTATCTTGTCATCTGCCTGATATATCTAAGTGCAAAGTTCTGTGTAATTGCCACCAAAGACCTGCTGGAGTAATTCCTGATGAATGAACTATATGCTTTGGTGCTACGTCTTTTAGAGCTGTGCAATGCAGCTGCAGCATCAGGAGAAGGCTAGCCCTGAATAGTGTTCTGCCATTTCTTCAATAAATGTTGTTGTTGTGTTAACTGTAAGTTACAGTATTGTGTTTTTGTTTTATTTTATTGATAATGCATAATGATTTTTAGTTTTAGCTCACACGATTAAGTTTAAACATTATTGATTAAACAGTAAATCAACTTTGACAACTTCTGATTTGAAACAAGGGCCATTTTCAAGTTAAGTTAATTTGCATTTTCAAGGTAGCAGATAAACTTGTATTTACAACCAATGCTCCAAGATAATTTGTCATTTAATATTTCACCTTCTAAACAGATCAGTACATTTTGCTGATAGGCTTGGTTAGCGTTTATGTTTATGATTATTGATTATTAAGTTGTACCTAAACCGTCTGTTTCTCATATTCAAATCAAATGCCTTCAAGCTTAAATACACAAACCTGAAATCAACTTCAACTTTCAAATTTATTGTCCCTAAAGAGCAAATGGTTTTGCAGCAAGGTATCAACAGAAAACATAAGACAAAGGACAAGAGTACAAAGGAGACAAACCACTGGATGAAAACGTACGATTTAAGTTGCTACTGTACCCATTCACAGCTAGATTTTGTACAGGATTAGCAATCAAACAAAGACAACATATTTCCCATGTTATATAGCCCGCATAAAGAACGGACAAATAAGTGCAGCTCATATATCATTCCATATCTATGAATACCATCATGATGCTTCAAAAATGCGGAAACAAGTTATGCTTTGTATCTTGACATCTCTGGCCAATCCAAATGCTAAACTAAATGAATGCAGTTGAGTGAGGGAGTCAGTCGCTTGTCACTTCCTGTCGCAACAAAAGAGCCAAACAGTAGGACACAGGCATATCGGTGGACATTAACACACCTCTGCCATGTTCTACTTACCACCACCCTTTACTTTTGTTTTCGTTTATGTTACTCATAGATCAGAGGTTTTCAAAGTGGGAGGTGGAAGTAAATGGTAGTCAAAAAAGTAACTTTGATTATTAGTTATTATTACATTAGTTATCAAAGAGAGATCACATAGAACAGTCTAAATGTGTGATTTGGATAAAGAGATAATTCAGAGATACAGTAATTTGGGGGAATTTCACTGTTTTCCCATTTGCTCTGAGTCAGAAACTAATAAATGCCTTGAGACAGAGTTTTAATCTATTTAGAAAAGTCTGGACTTCAAACAGCAATGATAAGACTATCTATCCTCTATATTGTTGAACTACCTATAGGATCAAATAACATAATCACGACCCCATAGGCATCCAGGGATTGGGTAAAACTAAGCAAGTACACTAAGGTGTGGTGAGAAAGTACCTTTTTCCAAGCTCTGTCTGGGGGAAGCACAAAGTCTCAGACTTTGAAAGTACCTGATAGAGACTAATGGTTCCTTTATTATCACCACCATTAACATTTCCTTTGTTAGATTTTATTATCAGTAGGTTTTCTTTTGTTGTCAATTGTATAACATGCAGCTACACTCCATTATCCCTACTAACACGTTTATATTATCAGTTTCATTATTAATAAATCAAGGAATAGAATGAGGAATATTGTTGTTAAAAAACAATTAGTGAGGATAAATGCTACTTCACTGTATAACAAAAGGAGTTAATCTGTGGAACAACTGCACTGAAGAAATGACAACGTGTAGAACATTAATAAGTTTAAACAGATATGGACAGATATAGACTGGATGAACAGGTGGACTGCAATACTGCAATTGCGTACAGTGTGACATTTTGACTCGTTTGTTTTCTCTTTTTTATTTGCTTATTTTGTTATTGTTCCTTTTGATTGTTCCTGTTGATTTGATTATTAGAGCTTAAGATAGGACTATAAAAGTTCCTTACGCCTTCATACACCCTTTATAATATTGAAACATTTTAAATTGTTTCAGTATGCTGAATAACTGAATAACTAAATGAAACTAAAGATAATTAACACTCATCTTACATTGCCAAAGTTACATTGAAATTGAACCACTTTATAACTTAATTTCTTGGGCCAGTGACAAAACATAATGGTTGACAAGATCAGCAAATCAAAAAATATCTTTGTCTCACAAGCATGCATCAGGTTTGTCAAAATGTGCATTTTGTATTTTTGTTGGATTTATGTAATTTCATGACATTTGCACAATTTTTTAAGACTGAATGCTCCTAAAAATGTCAATTGTTATGTAGTGTAACCACAAAAGTATGATAAATATTAAACATTTTATCCACCAACAATATATTAATGTAGGCTATTTAATTATAAACACGTCTTCCTGGGGTCAACAGAAAATCATGTTCAATATTTCATACATTAACAAGTGCAATACACAC
>JANJYP010091765.1:0-11990 GCA_024605115.1 Rastrelliger brachysoma | reverse complement strand
TGTAAAATTAGATGTTATATAATCTATAGTTATTATTCTTCTTGTCTTTCCAGTGCTGACATATCAGATGATCTCAAAGATTTGTTGCTGAAAATGTTGGACAAGAATCCAGAGACCAGAATATCAATCCCACAGATTAAGGTAAACACATTTCAGCTGTTGATTTCTATTATATTACAAGTATTACATAGAGTGAAATAAACCACCTACATATAGACCCCCAAAAAGAGTAAATAAGGAGTGAATATGGGTCTGTTGTTGCTGTACATGAAGCCATCTACATGGTGATACTGAAATAATAGGTGCTGTGGTGCTACGTATATTAGCCCTTTAAATTTGGTTCAGAGCCTTAGCTGTAACGATATACGGTTAATCAGTTTTTGGAAGATGCAAAACATTTTTCATCAGAATAAAGAACTCCTTTGTTCTTCTCTGCTCTCTTCTGCTCGTCTCTAGATTCACCCATGGGTGACAAGACACGGTGCTGAGCCCCTCCCTCCAGAGGATGACAACTGTTGTATGCTGATTGAGGTGACGGAGGAGGAAGTAGAGAACTCTGTTAAACACATCCCGAGCCTGGCAACAGTGGTGAGTTTACACATTTCTTCAGCGTGTCATTTATGAAAATGAATGAACATCACAGACATGCTGAAGTTTCATTTGTTTTTTACTCTTACTGTCAGTAAGAGAAATGTCACTGATGACTACAGTTCATTGTCAATTCAGTATCCTGAGAGATGCATTGGAAACACTTTCAAATCTAATCTATCAAGACATAAGTGAAAATGAATTCTCTATCAGGAACAAACTAATTATTAGTACATTTGTGTTAGTGCAAAAGATATTGCCACTCTGTACTTTGCACTAAATCAAATGCATGAATCATTTAGTCTATCTATAAATTAATGAATTCCATACATAACAAAAGAGTTTAAAACATTTTGGATGAATTTGAAGCTCTCTTTCTTGTGTGGAGTTCTCTTACTAGCACTGAAATACTTTAATTGACATGTATTTACATGCATACCTACACACTTTCTGATCAAAGTGAAAATGTAAATATCTAAAGACCTCCAAATCCGCTGGATCCGCCATCACTGTCATTTATAGGTTTATAGATACATTAGAGCCTCTGTGCTAACTGTTGTTTTATAGGGTGTAAAAGTATCAAGTGTTTATGTTACTATAACTCCATAATTGATTTGCAATACAATATAGTTGAGAACATTGACACATTAAGCTTGTCCTCTTAACATTTCCAAGTATTATATTTTGGTTTTGTGTATTCATGTTTGCCATTCTTCTACAGATACTGGTGAGAACCATGCTGAGGAAGCGTTCCTTTGGAAACCCCTTCGATTGGAGCCGTAAAGACGATCGCAGCAGTTTGTGCACACCGGGACAACCACCACAACTCACGTAAGGATTTGGTTACAGGCACGCTACAGATCTAAGCCTAAGTTTATATCTAGTAACTGCAGTAATAGGTGTCACCGTATGCTGTCACTACCATATTCTCACTTGTAGCTACTGGCTCCTCTAACACTCTGTTGACATCTATATAGCCAGTTAATGTTAGTCAAGTAGACAAGTGTTATTGCTCTCCTCCTGCTTCTTCCCTGCAGGGAAGGCAGAGCAGGCAGTGTGAGACGCTGCTACATTCATTGTAACTACAGAAGGTAAATAAGTTTATGATTGTGGCAGTGCAGCAGTGACTGTAGTGGTAGCGAGTGTACATTTAGACCCCTGGTGTGATATAAGTAGCTGTATTTTCTCACTGTGTCTTTAATAGCCAACCGCTTGAGTTTGTAAATTAGCCTGTGCTGGTTTATGGGTATTTGGACAATGATGATGTCTTCTGCTCCCGAGTTTACAGGACCTACAAATTCAGATTTAATTGTATATTTGATGTCTGAGAGTGTTTTTGACTCTGTGCAGTTACAGACTATATCATAAAAAGTGACAAAATATCATAAACACCTGCACAGTCTAATTCAATGCTGTTTTAGGCAACACTGTGTCAAAGAGGTGCTGAATAAACTAATACTTAAGGCTGCAGTTGTTGTTCTGTTGATTGGCACTATATTGTGTTGTGTTCTCTTGTTAAATGTAACCACAAAAATATGAATGAATGTATCAATACCTCTCTGGCACAGTCAAAAGTATCCACACTCATGAGTTCATTGATAACTGAGACCATACATTTGCATGACCTATTGACACAAAAATTGGATTCTCTTATATAACCCTTTCTCTATTTTCTCAAGTTTTTCTTTACGTATTATTTTTGTTATATAAATATTTAAAAAAGGTTTAAAAATTTAGGTTTTTGTGGCACTCACTGCTATGCTTTACAAGGCAGGTTTCAGTTCCTAAGCTTAACAGTGGCTTCTTTCTCTGCACAGTGACATAGGATTGACAGTAGGCCCACAGCAGCACTCTTAACTAATGCTGTGTCTGTGGTGTGTTACTTAGGAAACAGCAGAGTGGTGACGGCATGAGGAGTATGGACATGCCCTACGTGGGAGAGGATGAGGCTCTTTCCTGATGCAGATGGTTTATTATGCACGCTGGTATCTGCCTTCCTGCAACCACACAGCACGACACCCCTTTACTCACAGTTTTCTACTGTCAACCTACACCTACAGACATTTCCTGGGAGGTGGACAAGTTTGACAAACACAAGAGAGAGAGAAAAAAAGGGAAAATGAGGGACCTAAGGCACTTTGACAACCATTTTAAAACTTTTACTACACTCTTTCTTCTTACAAGGCGCAGTTTGGGGTTGTGGGACATCTGACTGTGACATGGAAACCTTCCAGGAGAGGATCCTCCTGAATCTTAAACCTGTCTTCAGTCCTTCTTACGCAACGCACTCTCCTCTTTATCTTGCATGCACTTATAGTCATAGCATGCTTTGTCTCAGGCTTCATCTGTACAGTTTTGTGTTTTATTGTAGTTTAGCCAGTTGTGTTTCTCCTCGTCTTTAATTGACAATTTCAGGTATACAGGGCATGGGAACTGAGGATGGTGGTGGTGTATGCAGAGGGGTGGCTGCGCAGTCTCCACCATCACCTCAACATTCTCTTTACTAGAACAGGTTTCTTGACAATGATTGTCTGGTTCACTTTGCCTCAGAGTGGCAGTATCCAGTTTTGTAACATATCCTCAAGTGAAGAATCTGTACAGTTTTCCCTGAAATGTACAAAAAAAGAGGGGAGTGATAAAATGTTTACTTCATTGAATGCATGTGTTAATGTTCCCAGTCTGAACACTGTATAAGCTATTTAAACATCTGCACGCTCATAGACAGATCTGTTTGATGCAATTTTACTTTTTTCAAGTCTTAACACTGGTATTTTTATTAAGTCTCCCATTTAATATTACAATAGAAAGCTTTAAAACAGTTGATATGGTGATTTGTGAACAATCATACGGTTCTTCATTACTGCATATGAGATAGCATAGAAAAAAGTGAGATCTAATTCTTTTGCAACGCTAGTGCTTCTGGTGAATCTTTGTTAAGTGAACAATAATATGATTTTTTTATGTGTTATAAGAAATGATACAATTACGTTACAATTTTAAAAATGGAAGTACTGATCTACTAAATATAGGAATACAGAATGTCAGAATTATTCTGTAGCCATCGCCCACAGTGCTTAAGATAGTGTGTTTTTTATCTTATCAAGTGCAAATCAGATTATGTGTCGAAATTATGAAGACTTTGTTTTAAATGTTAGCTGTTTGTTTCCCTTCTCAGAGTGGATGTTCATATAGACTGAAGACAGAAAACAATGACTGTCGAACCTCAAGTTAAAAATTGTGAATGTTCTTATTTGTTTTACTTGTGTTTTTGTTTTGTTTTTTCTATTTTAAGAGGCACTGATGTTATTTTAAAACCACACATTTTCAAGTCTACCAAAAACTTAATTATGTATAATTTTGTAAAATATAGTAATTCTAAAGAAAACAAACCTTTAATTAATCTGACCATTGTTGAAATATTAAAGTTGGCTAATGAAGTAAGTTATGGAAATGGAAGCATAGTGCAGCTGCAGACTTTTTTGTACAAATCTATGCATCACCTATCTACTGTATAAGAGTGTTAAAATTAAAAAAAAAATCGAAAGGAATAGGCCACTCTGCAAATACTTCTAATGAATCATAAAGTACTTTAGCTTTTGTATTTGTTCTAGTGTTTCATTTTAAATATGATCCCAAAGGAAATTGAACACTTCCTTTTGTTTATCCTTCATTTATTTTCTTCTATTTTCTCACAGATGTTAGTATAAGTATAGATAAAGTCACTCGATCTGTCTCTGGTTAACATAGAATATGGACACAATATTTATTGATTATAACATGTAATGCTTCCACACACTAAGTACTTCAGCACTTAAGTGTTGAATGTATGAGAAAGGGACTTTTTTTACTTACTACTTGCATGTCACACTGAACTGTATGTCTGTTTTTTTTTAAGACTAGTACTATGCATATATGTCTTTCTTTATATAGTGCAATGGTACATGCTGTCAGATTGTCACACACAGTGGCTGGATGAGGAGAGAGCTGTATGTGGTTGACTGATGTAATTTATTTTTGCTTACCCACTGTGTGTGTGTTTTTTGTTTTTTTAAAGATGTAATTCAGTTGTGCTGTGCAGTGTAGAGCACAGCATGTATACAGACCCTCTGGCTTTAGATTTCCATGAAATTATTGTAATTTACTTTTGAAGGATATTTCCTTTCTTTAAAAACTCATTGATAAGAGCCACTAATCTTCTAATGTCCAATGATTTAAAACAGGAATTAATGGTAAAAATGCCTCAATATGTGTTATACTGTAAAATGTTAAACATATCACATATTTTGGACAGGTTTTGCATTGTGGCATACTCTATAAGTTGGTGTAGAAGACTAACTGTCATTTAAGATGATGTAAAAATATTGAGTACAATACATAACATACAATAATGTACTTCCCCTTAAGAGTATGTCGCGCTCTGTGACAAACAAGAATGAAATGAAGGACAGTTTGGTGACAATACAAGCCACAGAAAAGCTGTATGATAAATATTTTATACATACAACATTTAGTCGTAGTTTGTTTCAAAACAGTCTTTGTCCATTCTTATCAGGAGGGCAAGATTTAGTGATTAAGCTTTATTGTTCACATGATTTTGCATTGCATAGTGTAATTTATTTTTATTAAGAGTTTTGGGGGCTCTTTTCCTCTAAATGCATGCCAATTTACTGAACACATACCACTGTATTGTCATAGCATGAGCGGTCCTTGAAAAGGTGGGACCTTAAAATTAATTATTATATACATAATGTATCTTGTTCATGATTTGAATAAAATAGTATTGCCTTTCTTTAATGCTTTTGGTCTGCTTTGTTTTTTTTAAGTCAGTGTTTTGTGTCTATAGTTGCAGAAACCGGCCACTAGTGAGTGCTGTGCACCACAACATGTCTGGACAGGCTACGCTTGAGAGTATCAATATCACATTTTGTCACTTTACTGTATGTGACAGTGGCAAATTTTCAGTTTCTACATCTGCAACATATTTCAACAAGTGCAGATATAATTCACTTAAAATGTCTTCTGCTTTTCACTGTTATAAATTGTGATAATATTTTGTTTCTTAAATCTGTCATTCATAATGGAAATATAGGTCTGACTTAACATATAAATATAGGGCCTGGGTTATGTGTCTCTAGTAGAACTGTTATTAATAAGCTTTTTCCTTTATTTTCCACTGGTTCGTTCATTCATTCATTCAAACCTTTTTATATTGTGCATATGCCATGAAGAGCAAGCTCTCTTTTTCAAGGACAACTGACTGTAATATGAATATAACTTAAGTTTACTGAAGCTTAATAAGAATATTACATAATTTTAATTTGACCCTCATGGCCTCTGTGTTGCCTTAGTTCTACACTGACATAGTTTGAAATGTCAATTTAAGAGAATTTGGCCTCCAAACGTGTTGAGTTCACACATTTTGAGAAATGAAGTGTCGCACTGACCTCTTGTGATAATTATACAGCATTACAGTTAATCTGCCCATGTGAGAAGACTCAGACACCACTGCTAAGTGTTTGACTCTCAATTCATGTTCCTTTATAAGTCATAAGGTATCGAAAAACAGTACAGTCATGTCTGTCTGACTGCACTGTTGGCATATTTTGAAAACTGATAGTGAAATCCAAACAAACAGCAATGCATGAGGATAAAAAAATGGAGCTAAAATAGATATATAAATTATATATATATAAATTAAATTGACATAAAAATAGCACAAAAGGACCAGTTTGTATTTGGTTGGGTATCTGGGGCCAAAGCCTGCAACAAATAAGGCTCACTACAGAACAATGAAATGTTTGTCATATGAAACAAAGTGTAAATGTAGTTCAGAGGCTGTTTCATGTCCTGAACTGGTGTATTATGCCCCCCACTGGAGTACATAAGGGAGCCTAATGCTTCACATCAGCAAACAAGAAGTGCTGATTGTGAAGGATCTTAGCCTTCACTTGTCACTCTGAGTTAATTGTTTACCTGCTGGAGGCTGTCAGAGGTAAGAAAAGAACAATAAATACCACAAAGAGCTTACTCAGCATTCTGTAAAGCTGCATGCTTACACCTTCTGGCAGGTGATTCTTTTTGTTTTGTTTTGTTTTGTGGTTTCTTCTATTAACACCCTTTTACCTTCTTCAGTATTTGTACTCCGCTCATTGAAGTGGGCTGCAGTCTCTGGCTACCAAAGAGAGCGATAATACCACCAAGTAGTTTTGTGGAGATAAAGATACATAATGAAGTTCAAAAGAATGCAAAGTGAAACAAAATGATCTTACTGCCGATGCTATACTTGGAGATTTTGAAGGACTATATGAATTAGGCTATGCAATAAAAAGAAGTCAAATGAAGTTTGACATTAATTATAAAATTTACAGGTATATATTTTTTTAATATATTTATGAAAGTGACACTTTATGAAAGTGACACTTTCATAAATAAATAATTTCACAAAGTAGTTATTCATTTAAAAAATAATTATATAGCAAACAATCTGCCAAATGATCTGGAAGATGTTGAATCACTTTCAGATGGTTGCTAAATAATTGTAATGGGGTTGGGTTGGAGGACACTACGGTTTGTGTGCCAAAAGTGTTACATGTCTGTTTTTAATCAGTGTAGTTGTTAGCAGATGAAATTTCATCTTTCAAGCTGTTTAAAGACATGGAGACTTGACAAAAATCTTGACACTTGACACAAAAGGAGGAATGGCCCACATAAAGCTGTAGTCCCAAAATCAACAATGAACTTATACATCTCAATATCCTTACTAACCATATTAATACCAGATAAGGAATTTTTTTACTTTGGCTAAATTATATTTGAAATACTAAATCTAATCAGCTATGAGGATGTGATTTACAATAGCAGAACATAACTGCACAATAGAACAACTCCCCTGGATTCAGACCATGTGGATTTTCTAAATGGAGGTCAGTCATCTTTGGTATTCAGGAAATGTTAATCACATGTTTGGAGGATTTGAACAATGCTTGTAACAATATATCAAAAACACCCTTTGTAATTAGTCAAATGCTTACTAATCATATGCAGCCTCGCTGAACTGCAAATGAGCTAACTCTTCCACGCTGTGGAAGTTCCCTGCTTTTCAATTGACCTGTTTATTGACCCCTCACTGACCACAGGCTGAGTTTATTTCATCACTTGTCATGTTAGATGAAAATATCAGCAGGAAATACAAAGACTCAAACTGCTTTCAGAATAATTGTAGTGTCATTTCTAGACCTTTAATCATTTATGACTGAATGTGGTTCTGCTAATATTTTTCAGTAGAGAAGTTTTGTCAGTAGAAATTTGTTAGGCAACTACTTACATAGTAAATTATGCACAGACATTTTTTTCAGGAGATGTATTGTCTGATGTTCCATGTGTTTTATTTGTGCAGCATTCAATACTGCACTTAAGTACAATTTTGAGGTACTTGTACTTTGAGTATTTCTTTTTCATGATACTTTATACTTTCACTCTCCCACATTTCAGAGGGAAATATTGTACTTTTAATATTGCTAAATATGAAAGTACTTTCCAAATTTTAGCTTTTGATTTTTTTTTTACAAAAAGCTGTATGTTGTTGGTCATATTTCAGATGTGAACCACTGGTTAATTGTTATTTAGCTGAAACCAGGTCCACCTCCAGCAGCTACAATATGTTGCTTACACACTGATTTTTTTTTTCAAACACTTACTTGCAGTCACATGTTTTTCCCACTGTTGTTGGCTCGTTTTTTGGGCCACTCCTGCTGAAGGGTTACAAGTTAATAATAACTCACCTACATTAATTTTGCTACTTTATCTTGGCTGCATATTTAATGGTTGGCATGTTGCGCAGGCTTGTGTGTGCTGGGCTGACTGGTTTTGCTACCATATGCTTGTTTGGCAATGTCTTGTATGCTTTCTAATAATTAATTTTTTTATATAGTGCTGTCTTAAAGCTATGTGGAGCATTTGCAATTGTAACTAAATGATTGATTGTTGAGGCTTAGCCCAGTATGTTGTTGGTTTGCATTAGTGTGCATTATTTAAATTCATGCGTATGTTTCATTATTGTTTAGGTGTGTTGGGCAGAATTGATTATATGGCATACCACCCCCCCCTCCTTTTTCCTTCCAGTTTCCTTCTTCATTTCAAGGATCCACACATCTGTTTATCAGGAATCATGACGTCAAGGGAAATTCAGTATTTGTCTCATATAGGCTACAGGTAATCAAATCCATGATCTGTGCTTTTCATGCTGCTGCTACACTCATCTGCACACGTTGCCAACATTAAAGCTGGTCATCTGCTGCTTATCACACTACATCACGTTTCATGAGAGGAGACTGCATGCTTCAAGCCGTAAATTCTTGTGGTTTTTAATGGTCAATAATTATCTGATGATGTGTCTTCGCCTGCTGCATATCAGATAGATTTATGCATCTAGTATATTGCAGTGCGGTTAAACATGCTTTATTGGTGAATGGGCCCACACCACATTGGAGCTGCCATTCCACTTATATTAGATTGCTCTGTTATCTCCTGGTTTCAGGGAATTCATTATTGCTACTCTTTAAGGTTTGAGATGAGTATATGCTAGGACCGACTGGGTCACAGCTTGGATACAAAATACATATTTCTGTTTTTTTGTGAATACTCAGCTCCATAAAATTTCCATTTTGACACTTTTTAGTTTTACCCAATTGTTATATCTATTTGAATGGTGCATCTGCTTTATGGAGTTTATGTGGAACATTTAGGCACTGGTCACGGTACCTTTGAATGAAAGTAACACTTTATCAAATGCACTTTTTAACTGAGACTGCTATATGCAGATTATTGCTGTAAAAGTTTATATATTTATGTTCTGTGTGGTCAATTACTGTCATAAAAGCCAAGTTTGGCGCTGGAAACTGTGATTAAACTTGAGAAGGAAATATGTACAAACAGATATTATTGTTTGGGATTTGACTCGCTTCTGAACACAGTTAAGAAAAATGGTCAAATGTCAGATATCCAGTTTTCTGTCACGTGACACAGCAAGTACTGAATATTTGGCTCAGTAGTTTTGCATAGACAATCATTACAAGGATTATTGGATTATCTAAGTAATAATTTTCTGTTGATCAACTAGTTATACTGCTCTATTTAAAAATAATCTATATGTAGTGGTGGATTTCCACATTCTTTTCATTCTATCTCAGTCCTTAAGTTTTCAATCTAGATTTGCCCACTCATATAGCCCATGGGCCAGACAAGATATTGATACCGCTGAGGTGGCAAATTTTCTTTATGATTTTTCGAAAGTAGGGTGTCTGAGGAATATATTTTGGCATGATAGCCGTCGCAGAATGGGACCCCAACACACCCATTGCCAGTCCAGAATGCCTGGGGCTAGGGGTGGGTTCTCGGACCAGGTGAATTCTACGCACCTCAAATTTTCAATGTAGTTTCAGAACGGCCTCAGAAAATGAAATGGAAACAGTTTTTCATCCCAACATGTCAGAAAACTGAGAACCCGACCCTAGCCCCAGTGCCCAACACACCCATTGCCAGTCCAGAATGCCTGGGGCTAGAGTTAGTAATATTACAATGAATACTTCCTAGGGGTGCTCCAATCAATAATACACTTTAAGGCTGTGTGATCGGTATCAGCAATACTAATTTAAGAGGTCAGTGATCAGCGATCGGCCCAAAAACCCCGATCAGAGCACTCTTAGTACTTAGATGGTGCTAAATAGATTGCAGTTGAATACTGATTTACTACCTGTGATGTTTGTGCATATCAAACTTAACACTAATTTAGCATTTTCATTAAAGTGGAGGAGAGAAAATGAGAAAGTGAGTGGGGAAACAATACATTGAGATCAGGGATTGGAGCCTTTCTGTGACAGGTAGATAAATCACCTTTAATCCTGATACTCAAAAAAGTCTCATTGCTTCAAGGCCTTATCTGCATTTTTGCATACTAACTGCTGTTAAGACAAATAATTGAAAATCTGTGTTGTTTTTGTCTGCATATTTTTCTTTCTGCCTTTCTCTCTCTCTCTCTCTCTCTCTCTCTCTCTCTGCTTCCAATTTATTTCTGACACAGCGGCTGAACCTCACTATCAATTGTTTTACTCCACGCAGAATGAAATTTCTTTCCATTTACATATAAAATATATGAAATACATGATGTATTTCTGCACTCTTTATTTCAAGCTCGCCTCTTCTAACCACCATTCTCCATTCTGCAAGGCCTTTGCATTAATCAGTCTACAGTAAAGAAACACATTCAGTACAGGNGTGTGTGTGTGTGTGTGTGTGTGTGTGTGTGTGTGTGTGTGTGTGTGTGTGTGTGTGTGTGTGTGTGTGTGTGTGTATAATAAGCTTGCTTTCAAAGCTTTTCATTTGACCTTTGTATTGACCCCTCACTGACCACAGGCTGAGCTCAATTCATCACCTGCCATATGAAATGGGAATATCAGCAGGAAGCACAGAGACTCCTTCAGAACAACTGCAGCAGGCCTATAGTTTCTAAAGCTTTCATCATCTATTATTGGCTTCAGTTATTCTTCAGTTATGGCTTCAGATTTGATACTGTTCTGTGTAGTGCATGATTACTAACTGGATTACTGGAGTACTGTCGGTCAGATAAGACAAGACATTTGAAGACATCTCAGCTAAAATAAACTAAAATAGCATTGTCACTATTTTCTGACATTAAGATAGATATAAAATAAATTCAAACAAAGGGCAGAATAATTAAACTAAAAATAACCATTGCATCATATAAAACTGCAACTAATGACTATTTTGGTTTTCAACTGATCTGCCAAATACTTGAGATATCAGAAAATTGCACAAAAAAAAAAAAGTCGATTTTTCCCAAAAGTCATCAATCAATTTATCATATCATTGTTTTAATTTTACATTAAAACACACTAACTAACTGAAAAAAAACAGTTAAGACCGAAGAATATTGCCAGAAATATAGAAGCTTGTGTGTGACACATTCTTGAAACATGCGTTTTCGGGCATTTTTCTCATTTTCTCAGTATGTTAAAGCCAAAATGACTTCACAACTCTCAAGATGCAGATCCGTGTTCATCCCTGTCATGAGTCATGTGATACAGAGAGGCTGTGAAAGAGTGACACAGCAGTTTCATCATCATTCTGAAAAACTGAAAGTCATTGAAATGAGCTGAAACATTATTATTTCTTTGCAGTCACATCAAACTACACCTTCTGTCTCCTGTGTCTTTTAAGTTGAAGTGTATTTTTCACTCATTTTCAACTAACAAAAGCTCAGAGTTCTGGTTGTTCAAGTTACTCTGGGCTCTCCTCCAATTTGTTACATAGAAAAATCTTTTCATCTTGTCCCCATTTCTTGTTTTCCAAGTTTGTCAAATGAAATCAGAAGGCAAAGAAGGAAA
>JANJYP010091724.1:0-16165 GCA_024605115.1 Rastrelliger brachysoma | reverse complement strand
TTTCTCCATGGACTGAGTGTTTTGATTCTTTCATAGTATTTATAGAATCTCACAGAAGTTTCACTTCAGAGTTTATAAACAAACCCCACAGGGATTCAACACACCCAGTGCAGAGATTTAAGTCTAATCTTTGGCAGCTTTAGATGTTACATTGCACAGCAGCATTCAAATAAGGTATAGGTCCAAAACACTGGAAGAAACTCCATCAATCTAAACCAGCTTGATCAACACAGTTGTGTTTCTCACATCTAATATTTTAAACTTTAAGAATTTTGGACAGTTTAAATCATTCATATAAAACAAATTCAGCAAAATATAAAACCAGTAGTGAATCAAATACACTGTACAATTATTGGCTCTTGCTCCAAAATCATTTCTGCAACTGGGAGTAACCCCAACACCACCTTCCTTCACAAACTCTACCATTACACCAGTGAAGACCTGATCAATTTACATACTAAGAATCAAAATAACTGGACATTTGTTTTAACAATCAGAAAGCATACACACAAGCAATCTCCTCTTTGTCTCTGTGCTACAAATGGACCAGAAAAACAATGAGAAACACTACAAAGACAGCATGCAATAACAATCCACTTTCTCAAATCTGTCCCAGATGCAAATGACAAACACACCAATCGAGATCTTTTGTGATCATTTTTGGGGGAAAGATCAGTGAAAATACATCAGTGAATGTGCCTGCTCTATCAGTGCTTGCTTTATTAGATGATTTTCCCCCTCATTGTGGAGCTGACAGGAAGCTGAAGTTCATTAAAACAGCCTTTGATGTTGCAAACAAATGCTGCCAACATTTATTGAGAAGACGAGATAGGTTCCCACTAATGTGACTTCTGCAAAACAGTTACAGTTAAGTCTAAAATGCATAATTCATAACAAAAAATTTGAGTAACATTATTAGTTATGTGCAATTAGGTATGGGCCAGTTACCTTTATCTAGCTATCCACACCTGGTGGATACAGAGAATTTATCTAGCTATCTCTCTGATCTATCTCATATATTGGGTATTTAAGCATTTATGTATCTATATTTCTCTTTGAGGTTTTTTTTCTTCACTTTTTTCAATTATTTATGTTCTGATCTTGAGCCACAAGTTAAGTCATTGCAGTTTTTAAATACAATACACACATTTCAAAATAACACATTTTAGAGCCATAATCACAATACCATGAAACCATGATATTTTTGCCTAAGGTTATCATCATACTATCAGAATCTCATACTGGCCGATGTCTCTGTGCAATATTGCTCACTTACATACCAAGTACTTCATAAAAACAAATTCCCCCCAACCCATGTTGTGTAATTACTAAAATAAAGTAAAACTGAAGAAAATCATGTGAATCATGCTGCTGTGCACCTTTTTAGTGCCTTCAATTTTTCCTTTTTAAATTTTGACCATGAAGCAAATTAGGTAACTGTTGGTCAGTTTTATCTTGCAACGTTAAACATTTTTTTAAGAAATGTTTGCAATCTGACCACTCACTAGAGGGAACAGCATTGGAAGTATGAATACGTTGCATTGTAGTTGTATTGCACACATTTTGCATTGTTAACAACACAGCAGAAACAATCTCTGGCAAATCCTTTATTTGCAATTGACCCCTATGGCCTTTAATTTATCAGGGCTGACACCTAATGAAAGATCCATGAGCTCGCTTTGATAAAAGTTCTCAACAAACTAGAGAAGGTTTAAAGCCATGATAAGCTATGTTTGTGCAGATATCGTGACTTGTCCAATGACTTGAATGCCATTGGATTGGAGGGTTTTTGATATTTTTATGGAATACCACACAGAAATGAATTAAATGGTATTTCAACTCAGGGTCAATCTCAAGTAAACATGAGACAGTGTCCAACATGACAGAGCACCAGTCCATTACTCTTACCTGTCCTCCCTGCAGTGAGCAGTCGACACAGCCGACCTGGATATTGCCATGTTTGGTCCCTGGGATGATCTGCAGTCTCTCAAAGTCACTGCCCAGAATCACCACATCACAACCAGACGCATAGGCCTATAACAGAGAAGGAGAGCAGTGATGAGGGAAGAGAGAGACAAAGATGGGACTCAGATCAATCCAGAGAGAACTGCATCAAGGGTCACTTTAACTGCACTTGTCCTGGAGTCAGTGTCACATCATGAAGCATGCAGGAATTATTTGCTCTATTTTTGCAGCTCTCAGAAGGGGATCTTCACATGATTCACTGTGACTCTGCCTCCTTCAGTAAGAGGACAGGGAACATAAATAGTTCTCTTATTGATCCAGTCTCTGAATAGCATGGTGGATAGTATCTCAAAATTTGTTTTGAGATCACAAAGTGAAAAGGTATCTTAGAAGTACAGGACAGTCTTAAACCTAAAGAAAGCCTTCCTGTGGTACAGGAAACGTGATCTAAACTACACAACAGCTAGCACAATAAAACAGGCTTCCTTCTAAAGTAATTTTAAATTAGGATTCATAAACGTGGATAATCCATGATATCAATGTTATTCTGCAAACATTTTAGTCAGTAGTTTCTCTTCCTTTATATAATGGTTATAACCATTTCTTTAGCATCTGAGTCCCCCTTGGGAATAAAGTTTCTACACTTGTTAGTTATACCAAGAACTACAAGATATCAAAAATATTGCTACAAAAAGTTATATTTCATATTGTATATTATACAATATTGAATACAAAACATCACATACTGAGGGCATACAGACCTAGCAGTAGAGGTACCGTTCCTTGAATTCAGCAAAAAGCATTTGAATGAACTCACAGTAAATTATATTCAAATATCCAGTGTTTTCCATACATTGATGAGACTATGGTGCCAGCCATAGTCTAATTTGGGCTGCCATAGTCTCAGTTCAACCTCACAGTGCATGCACGTGAAACTGACGCACGCTGCTTGATATTATGTGTGTTGCCTATGTAACGAGGAGACACGAGAAGAGGAGCGGTGACAGAGCTGTCCACTGTGCGCAACACACATGTGATCCCCGCTCCCCACACCCACAGTCCACTGCGCAATTGATACATGCCAACGGCCCCCGCTCCATTGCCCCCATAGTCTCCAAAAATTACTGTGGGAAACACTGAATATCCATTATTCTGTTATGGAGCGCACCATACCCGATGAAAGTGTGTGCTCCTCAACCATAAAATGAAAAAAATTTCAACAGAAAAACTAACACCTTGATCTTACGCCCCAGTTACTTTACAAGATATATCTGACACTTAAAACTGCACACAACTATGAAAAAATATATTGTCCTATATAAACCTGTCCTAATATAATGTCATAAACTTTCCACCTTGGAGACACAGTTTATGACATGGTTACCATGTTACTTGCCCATCTGTAAAGCAATTTGAATTAAGTGTCAGTAAGTCTCATTAATAGAACCTTTGTTGCTCCTCTGTAAACTCAATGTTTCAGGGAACTTCCGACACCAATGACCAGAACTCTAAACTTTAGTTAAGTTGTGTTTCCACCAAAAGTTCCATGTGTACTTTGGTCCCAGAAGAGCTGATCCCAGGAACTGAACTTTGAACTTTATTTCCCCAGTAGTGCAGTGCTCTCTGTTTCCACCACATCTGAGGAACTGAGTAGATCATGCAAATTACACCTATGAGGAATTTAGAAATTATCAAGGCATTTGAGATGCAGTATTAACACATGAGGAAACAACATCACAGATTTGCCCTATTTTTGTATCTTTGTATCTGTATTTTGCTGCATTTGTTGGAATGAATGAATGAACGCATTTAAAAAACAGTTATGCAGAGGAGGATAATGCTTTGTATTCACACTATAACATCTGTTGAGTACTTGTACTCTATCTGTGCTTTAGAACGTAACCACCACAAAACAATTCCATTTTTTTCTCTGGCTTGCTGATTCTGTCCATTTTTCTCATCTTTTATAAAGCCTGTGTAAAAGCCAACAACAAAATATTACTTCACTTTTCACAATAACAAAATAAGAGAAATGTCCTCCCCTGGTCCTAAACTGGTCCTAAATCAATATGATGGCTTTATTGTCTTATGAATGAAGCTGCTGCACAGATGTGTTTGACCAGTCAATGATCATCTCTGCAAACAAAAAGCAGAGACTTTTTGGGGGATAAAGCAATCTACTTGAACTTCATCTAGATCCTGATCCATCAAGTGGAAATACCGGTAGACACACTGAGTTCCTCAATAGGTTCTCAGTACCTAGCAAAAGTTTATGTGGTCAAAATTGTATGTCTTTAGACTAGAGGCATACAAATATTTCACATCAATATCCAGTATGTACTGGATTTCTAATTAAGATGACCTCTTTGGCTTAGTTCTTACACCACAATTAGCAAAGCTTTCTAGGAATCAGTGTTATTTTCATACTGTACCTCTGCTTCACATTTAAAAACAACATAACAAAAATATGTTCTCCTTAATGTCAGTTCAGTTTGGCGAATGCCTCAGAGTTGGAGCTTCTGAATGGCTGGCATAAAAATGTTTCCAGGGCTTGAAATATCTTACCGTGAAAGGCACATTGTTGACGCTCCCTACAGAGAAACAATTGTCCCCCGGGTTGACAGCCCCCGTGAGGACCTGATGGAGATTCATGACTCTTGTTTATAGTGCCGGTGTGTGGTCCTCCTTTCCTCCTCCGTTCTCACAACACCCTCCAACTCCAAGTAAAAGTCATGAGGACCATGTGAAGGACATGCTCATCTTCATCTGATGCCTATAATTTTATGTCAGTGTCTCTACAGACAACCTGTAAGAGAAGAAGGGAGAAATGAATCAGAAAGATGTACATAAACACAGACCATCTGGTTCAGGGTATAATATTTACCTTGAAACAGGGATGCAGTGATTAACCCATTTCACCATTAATAGTGCCACAAAACATCACTGTTTGTAACCATAAAGATTTTGTTAAACCACTCACTCAAAAAAAAGGGACGTTATTTGTTTATGAACATCAGTTGTATTAATGAATGACCAAAGGCACAACTGCTCCTATAGACAGCAAGCAAAACAAACCTATGTACCTGGTCAAAATATCATAAGGCAACAAGTTAGGGTACACAAAGTTACACATGCTGACACAAAAGTGACTCTCCTTATTTGTATTTGGAGATAAACAAGACAATAAGTGGCAATTAAAATCAACAAAGTATCAGTGAGTTAAATATTGGGCTTTCAGTGCAAAGTAAACCTATGGCAAAGCAGGAAAAACCGCATGTAACTCCCTCAAGGGTTACTGTGCAAGCATTTACATCCTGTTTCTTCTTCCCATCTGTGGTAAGTAAATGCAAGGCGGAGTCTGAATAAATATGCCGGGTGTGAAAAAAACTAACTTAAATAACTGTATCTGTATAGTGAATAACACCTGCTTATGAGATGTTCTTGAAACAAACCCATAAAACAAAACAATAATATGATATTCTTAGGATATAATATATAAAATTTGATTAGTAATCATAATCATCATCAAAATACAATATTTACAATATCAGAAATCAACTAAAGTGATACTGTAATGTCCAATCCAAGTTAATCTTGGAATGTCTTATTTACTTCTTTTAAAATTATTTTTAACCTCAGACTGTCTCTGAAATGTTGGAGAAGTCAGTGCCTTGTGTACTGTAGTACTGTGAAATGAATTACTGCATAATAATTGTCAAACTGAGATTCTCCCTCAGGCTATAATTGTACAATCAATATCTTCACCACATCTCTACCTCTAGATATTGACAGCAATTAGATTAATTTTTACTAATTGAACATATCAAATGTTTTTAAACCTTTATTGCAACAGTCCAGAATGAACTGAAAGTAATCTCACAATGGGACCCTGAAACACCATAACATATTGGTACTATTCTGAGAGGAACCACTACAAATAAGCATTAAACAAATATGGCATTTTGGTGAGACAGCTCATTTGATCCAAGTGACCTATCTCCTCATTTAAAATGCATGCCATTGTGTGTGTCAGTCCCTTTATAAGTTATCATCAAGTGTTTTGTTCATAGCACCTGAAATGCAGTCAGCTTGATTGCACACTAAGTACTAAGCATGCAAGAAATGTAATTGTTGTCAGCATGAGTTAAAAACAAGAGAGGTCTATTTACCTGCAGCAAATAAAAAGTGACATACAGACAACATGGAGCTGTGTATCCAGTGTCACATCTGTTGTGGTATGAAAAAATATTTGGAGTGGTGAGATTAGCTTCTGTACAGTGCCTAGGTGGAAATGGAAAAATAATTCTCCAAGTATGATAGAAACAGTGTAGCTGTGTTGAACATTAAAACAACAGCATGACTGTCACAGAAATAGAGATTAAAAGTCATTTAGAGTGTTTATGAAGATACTGGTGGTATTCATATCTACAGTATAACGCATATCTAATAGAATATAAACTTCTACAGATATGCTGAATAGGGATGAACTGCTGAGGTGGATGAAGAGTTATTGAGTAACACCACATAGCAGATAGCAAGACTAAGACTATTTTATTTATTTACTTATAATAGTTTATTTAATAGAGACAGATACAATATACATAGGCTAGAACAACTGTCTGGTGCAAGTATAACAGTGTTTTTAAGAAATGTCCCTGAAATTACAATGTCAGCATGCTTCAAAAAAAACACCAGGCCAAATAAGCATATAAAAGGCCCTAATTAAAAAGGGTGTAAAGCAGGTGTCCGTGAGCAAAGTGGGTCACCTCAGTACAGGCTCATACCTTACTACAGCACCGCAAGACCAGTTAATCCACTTCTACTTATCTTTCTGTCCTTTGTCCACTTTACTTTGCTCCAAACACAATAGAAGAAATTAAGATGCACTGAAAAAACGAGTTCATATTGCATGTCTCAAAGCTTTACTGTAATAAATGCATAACTCGCTGTTCAGATTATGTTTTGAGGTTACATCACAAATCTCTTCAGTAAGTGTAAAAACCTTGAATGTCAAAGTTTGGCCTACAGCATAAAGGCAGAATGCAGCAGTGACGTTAGGCTATTTTATAAGTGGAGAAAATGAGTTATGTGTCCTGTGCTGTGGCAACTCACGTGATAACATTTTACACGCCAGCGCATTAAAACATCGCTAATGACAACACATCTGACCAACATTGAGCTACCAGCTTAGATGAAACACAACATTAATCGAGCTGCACAGTTTATTTTAAGCAGACACCTCATACACACATTATCTAAATTACCTATTTTCGAGTTCTTCAAACATGAAGGTAACTTAGCTGTCAAGTTTAGCTAGCCACCTTTGGATTGTAAAAAAATAAACACCGTAACACAGCTGCTACATCAAGTGATTCAAGCAACTCACCTTGTGCTGCTACTTTGTGCTACGTCCTGTTGATACACCGACAATGATACACCCCCCTTTCAGCTGCTGTCTTTGAGAAATGTAGCTCTTCAAGTAACATTAAATGTTAGGGACTCGCGGTCTCCTTAGTTAAGCTAACGTTAGCAGCGTACTAGCTTGTGAAGCTCTTTTTTAGCGAGCTCTTAAGCTACAAAGCTAACTGTAGAGCAGCTACTGCACACATTTACTACCCGACAACCTGTTAGACAAGGCTATAATAAATTTAAATCTAAAATACTAACCATAAGAAGGAGCCAACCTCTCCCCAAGGTTAGCAAATAAAACGCTTCATAAGAGGAAGCTTTTCCTAATGTTGAAGATGTGTCATGATAATGACTGTTTCGCTGCAATGCATTCTGGTCCTTGTAGTTTCGCTGAGAGAGCAGACCAGATGTTGACTGACAACACATCACCTGACAGCTGTTTTCATATAGCGAGATTACGAATTAATTTTGATGTTATTAGCTACTTATATGCTATAAATTGTTGTCGTTGATTATGTTTGACCTGTCGTGTTCAAATTAATCTTAAAATATTAATGTAGGCTAAAAAGAAAAAAAGTAGGCTAAATTAGCATACAGTCCACTGTAGCCTACCAATATCCCCAAAACGTTTAACTTCAACAATAAAATTTAATAGATGTCTAATAAAGCATGACCACACTAGATTTTTAGGCAAGTGTACTGAAATTTGAAGGTTTACTTTAGCCTATTTTTCCCCCATAAACTTATTGTGAGTAGAGATTACATTAATTTTGCTTTTAAAAAATTGCAATTAAAATTCTCTTTCTGAATGCATTGAACACATTGTTATTTTTGCCAAGTATATACATTTTCAGTACATAGATACAGATATAACTGTAATAGACTAATGTTTCTCAAAATATAGACCTAGACTTTATCACCCCAACCAATTTATCGGTCTAGTTTCATTTTATCTCACCCCTCCAAGTGTCCAGATGTGCTGCCAGCATGCTTGAAATGAGAAAATATGGAGATAAGGGAAGTACCTGAGACATCCCATCCAGTGATGTCACAGTGTACCGACACATGGTGTATACTTTTACATCACTGCAGTCATATGAGAGGTTAGACGTATGAGAGGTGAACAGTTGATCTTTGAACATCTTTTATAAATGATACACCAAATATATATACAAGTGATGTGTGTAATATTTATCAGAGGTCTGCAGTAACAGAGCTATACAGTTCTGTTTGCATCCTTGGGCACTAAAAATCACTCAAACATCTGCAATTATGACATACTGTTTAAATGTACTCACTTTCACTATCTGTTTGACTGTTGAAAAATGTGTTCATCTGCTGCTTTATACTTTTAATGTCTTTATGAATTTCTATTTAGGCAATTATGTTTGGCATTCAGTTATGATGCTTTTTCTTTTGTTGAGGGCCATAAAATGTTGGTGACTATCAAGCAGAATACATTCCCAGTGCTCAAGTGTTAATGAATTCTATTATATCATGAGGTTGTCAATGTTCAGCATACTACTCCAATCTTGTCAGGGTAGCTGCATCATCATATCAGTTTTCTTTGACCATGACATGAAGGATCGAGAGGAGGCAAGATGTGTTTGAAGTCCATGCATCAAATCTGAATAACCACTAAGTGTCACTGTTGTTCAATGCACTGGATTCCAGTTTACTTTGACTGATCCAAAGTGGTTTAACTGGACCAACATTCATGCATGTTTGAATACTAATTACTGTTTTTGTCTGTTTATCATCCCCCTTTCATATATATAGATATACATGTAAATGCTTACATCTTATAAGCATTTACATGCTTATAATATCTTATAAGCATTTACATGTTATATCTTAAAGATATAATCTGCACCCAATTAGTCATTAGCTTGCTTCAAAATTTGTATTTGCACTGTATTTTCAAGTTCATGTTCTGCTTGAGCTACAGTGTAATGGACAAAATACTGTTGAATTGGGAGGTGAAGGTGGATCGAGGCTTCAAACTCAATTAAAGCATGCAGAGATAAATAGTACAGACACTCTCCATGAATAATTAAAATGGCTGACATGTCACTGACATTAGGGAAGGTTGGTGACATTTATTGTCAAGGCAGTTGGATGGCAGTGATGATGAAACTGTTGACTTCCTGTTGAAGAAGTAGGTCACAGCATTATTAAAGTGCTAAATGTGCCTTAACTGTGCTAAATATTGCATTGCTTACAGTCCCGCCAATGGTTAAATTTATGTGCACTCAAAGTGAAAAACTGGCATATTGTTACTGCACACAGGACTGCGTACACACAAACACACAAACACTGGTGTAATATTGTCATCCTATCTTGCATTGCCATCTCTGTTTTTGCACCAGTCACTTTGACTTTGAGCAAGAAATAGTCCTTTCACTTTATGCAGTACAAAGGATATTGCTGTGATATTGTATTCTCTGAGAGCCTCATACTTTTCTAGAATTATTAAGATATAAACACCTGATCAGAATAAGAGATAAAGTTCAATCAAATTAAACAGAAAATAATTGCGATAAAGTTTGGGTTAATTTAGTTTCCATTTACAATGAGATTCATATACTTTCGGATAGTATTTTGCTATAGAATTGCAGGAGCAGGGAGCCAGAGGCCCTAAATATATCTGATTATCTCTGAACATGGTCCAAGATATATCTTGTCCAAGAAGTTGTTAAGCTAGGCGAAATGGAGAAAGTCAGTGCTGTTTTGTTAAAGAACAATAAAACACAGACTTTGAAAAGTGGACATTGTCTGATCTATTCAGCCCATGTCTAGTCCAAATCAGCTGTTGCTGAGTTTTAGTCAGATGTACTGACTATCATTATTATTATTATTATTATTGTTATTATTTCTATTAGTGTTGTTGTTTACCTACTGAAATAAACATAGGACACAAGAGGGCAGTATTGAAACATAAAAAGATCAGTGGATACAGTGGAGAGACCTGTTTTATCTGTCAAAGCACTGCAATTTAACCTCACTGTCTGAACTCACACTTGCTGCTGTATAATCCTATTTTTACATGTGAGTTAGGCTCTGCAATTCAAATGCAAAGAACAGGCTGGAGAAAAAAAACCCAAAACCACAGGTAGGCTCTTCTTAGTTTTAACAATAATGTAGAATTAAGTTTTTTCAAATTACCCAAACATAAATCTTGATTATCAAGTTCAGGTCTCGCTCCAGATAACATGAGCTGAGTCTCAGCTGCTTTAGAAGGCTGAATCAATTCTTCCTTATACATAATCCATGAGTTTTTATTTTCCCCTTGAAATGTGAGTTGTCTCTTTGAAGTGCTTTGTGGTATTATTATACTGTGGCTTGACGAGTAATAATGTTGATGTCTCGTATGAACTGTAATTACTGGATTTGGAGGTAGAAAGGCAATGCCAAAATGGGCTTGAAGTTTCACTGTGGTCATGCTTTGATGTCGTATGTGGGAAGGGTGGGGGGCAGCCAAGCAAGGCAGCTTTTTCCACAGGAGAAAATACCAACAAGTTGCTGAACTTTGTCTGACTGACAGGGACATGTGTAGCAAACCATTATGAAGTATAATGACAAATAAAACAACTGCTCTTTTGAGGGGATAAGCCGTTTAGCATTTGCCTTCCATAATCACAAAATGATAAATAGTCTCATCTCAGAATAATTATGTGTATCCTTTAAACACTTATCAGATGATAAGCTTTCATTTTGGTGAATATGTGTAAAACTGCACTGAGAGGGATAATGGGCTGTATTTGCACTCAGTAAACCAAACCAGCTGCACTGCACTGCATGATAATATTGTTTTTGTTATTGCCATCTCTGCCAGACTTTCTGTGCTTGTAATCCACCCTCTCTTTCCACTCTCTACCATCATTTCAACACGGCCCTTCATTTCTGCTTAATGTAGTGACCTGAGTGAAAGTGTCCTTGGCTGTGAGTGTCGTTGAGTCAACCGGAGGTGTGTTTGTGTTTGTGTGTGTGTGTGTGTGTGTGTGTGTGTGTGTGTGTGTGTGTGTGTGTGTGTGTGTGTGTGTGTGTGTGTGTATCTGTGTATGTGTCTGTGTCTGTGTGCTTTTGGCTGTCAGCATGTGTGAAGGCTTGCGTACATCAGTGCATGTATCCATCTGTGCGCGCGTGCATGTGAACACGTGTGCGTCATTGCATGGAGCACCTATGAGTGCATCTCCTGCATGTTTGTGTTGCTGTTGAGCACAGCGTCATCTTGCAGAGGTTACTGTGAAATGATGGGAACAGACAATACTGTTGGAGGAAGAGGGTTTAGCAGGCAGACGGCAGGATATCCTATCACATTAGAACTGCTGCTTCGCCCACTTCCTTCAACTTTTCGCCAGCAGCCGGATCCAGGATGAGGTCAGGAGGGGTCAGGCTCCTCCTCCCTCTGTCATTATCCTTCCATCACCTGCTGTCCTCTCTATGCTGACAACAGAACTTTTTCTTCTCTCTTCGCCCTTTATTTCTGACACCAGCTTTAGCTCTTTATGGCCCTCATCCTTTTTCTTATTCTCCCCTATCTGACTCTGCCTTTATAATTTTGCCATCTTTATTCTCTCCATCTGTTCCCCAGTTCTTTAGTCTTTCTTAGCCTTTTATTTGTCTCTTTCTGCTCTTTTGATTACCCTGCATCACTCTCAGTTTCCCTCATCTTCTCTCACAGATATAGAGAGCTCAGGGGTCCTTCTTTCTGAGACCTTTTGTTGAGTCTGCAGCTGATCTCTAGATTGCAACAGAGATATTATGCACAATGCTTTCAGAGACAAACTGGAGATTGAACCAAATTCTTTCAGAGGGGAATCTCTGGTGAGTTTTCAACAAGAAAAGAGAGTACTATCTGTGTATTATGAGTCTTAGAGCGTTGCCTAATGTTTGTCAAAAATACAGCTAAAATCTGGGGCAAGTGGTAATGCAATATAGATGTTATGTCATCATGAATATTTCATGATACACAAAAATGTACTGTAATAGAATAATGTATGTGTATTGACGAAACTGAGCAAAGGAGGTGATAATTTGATGTCTTCATATTCTGTGTTGTGCTAATTTAAGTTGAAGGTTGCAGTCATCTTAGCAAAATATGATAGGTGCCTTGAATCAGAGCAAACTTCATTCACTTAATTCACTTTTTAAACAGCACTTTGTTCAACATTTTAACATCCAAGTTCAGTATTTTAGCCAAGCTCTATCTTTATCCTCAGAATTACTTATTTGGATCTTAATTATCTGATTTGAAACCTACAAGGCTGTGCACTTGTATTCTTTATAGATCTCTCCTTGTTCTGAGCACCAAGACACCCATTGGTTCACACACATTTGAGCTGCATTTGCCTAGATGTGTTACGACTTTGTCTGGGCTCAGGTCTCTTCATCATCAGATTCTTTGCCTGGCTGCCTCCTCCTGTCTGATGTGGATTGAACTAGCTTAATGAGGAGACAAGAATTTTTCTTTTAACAGAACATGTCTCTCTCTAAGCAAGCCAACTAACAACAAATCAAATACACAATGTGGAGATGCTGCAGGTTAAAAAACATGTACACAGATATATTTTCCATCTCCTGAAAAATAGTCTCACATTCATAGAAAATGATGTTAAGTGTAAATATTTGGAGTTATTTTAGCATTAAATGTCATTCCAGTAATGATTTTTAAGTCATCTTTATGTTAATAATTTTGGTGAATATCATCTTGTTTGATAAACACAATTCACATATTTGACCTCAAATTTAAAAAAAAAATCCCATCATGTTTAAACAACTAACCATTCTGTATTTTCTACAAGATCATTATCTGTTAATGGTAAAATGTGCAATCCAACATTTAGTTTCTATGACAGATTGTTACGGCTGTTGAATATACCTGTAATAGGCTCTGGTTTGGCCATTATCCTTCATGATATCTGGTTATTAACCCTGTCTGATTTATGCTGCTTCTGTCAGCCCTCACCCACAGTGACCTACATTTACTTTCATCTCACCCATCAATCATTTAGCAGTTCAAAGCCAAGGTCTGTCTGTGGAGGAACGCAAAGGGCTTGATCATAATGGCATTAATTCTCCAATGACACTGTAAAAAGGTGACCAATAGTATGTATCTAAACAGGCTTTCATTGTACTTCTGTGGATAAAACAGAATACAAACTTACATCAAGAGATAATTAACACAAAGCTGGGGATTTTGACAATTGCCTCCAATCTCCTCTGGAATTATTTAACTGTTATCAAGGCCTGTGGTATATGTAAATGTACTTTTTCCAGTTCAAAGTCCAAATTTAGTCTATTTTTTCCTTCTTACCTTTACATTGATACCCATTAATTCACCCCCAAACATTTACAAACAACCACACTACTGAGACAAATCAATAAAAATACCTCCTGCAGATTTTAAAGATAGTGTAACAACACGACTCTGTAGACAGAAATCATAAGACAATATGTAACTCATTGGCTTTTATACAAGATATTATTTGAGCACTGCAAGGGGGAAGATAAAAAGAGACAAAGACAAATAAAGTTAGACATGCAGACATAATGTGAGTGAGAAGAAAAGACAGAGATGCTCTGGACTGAAAAATAGATGAGCACTATGGGTGTGTAAACAGAGGCTGGATGACTTATTCAGGAGGGACTGTGTGTTCATGTCATTAAATCAGCTGCTATACCCACAACAACCCACCCAGGTGAACTTGAAACTGAAGCTTAGGGAGAGACTTGAGACATTGGGGTTAAATCGGATCTGGATTATGGATCTGGAGCAACAGCAGCGATGAAGATGGGAATGATAATATGCAGTGTCAGGGGAACATCTGTTTCCACTTTGTATGCTATTGTAGTGCTTCCGAATGATACTGTGCTTGGCAGGATCATTTCCTCATAAAATCAATTCTAACCCACACTTGATATGCATTCATAAGTGCAACAAGGTAAGCAAAGGTGCACTGTACTTTGATGGCATGTACAGGAATAGATTGCTTATGAAGACTAAGGTAAGCTATGCTTCCTGCAAAAGTTAGTTTTCCACAGTTTGTCCAGCTTGAGGTTACAATTGGGTAGTCCTAGAAGTAGGGTAAAAGAACGATGACACAGAGTCAGCTGTGTTATCAGTGACTTCAGAAGAAACAATTAACAAGCAATTTACAAATCATCACCATCAGGGTGGACACAGACATAAATAAATAAGCTATGAAACAAATGAATGAATGAATAAATAAAAAGTAAGAAAAAAGAAAAATCAATGTGGAAAAATTTGTGGAAAACTGAAAATGGAGATAATGCCTCACATTAAAATTAAAATATCATTTATCAAATCTGATATGAGGACATATGATAATGACATGTATGATATACCAAATCACTTGGTATCATTCAACCAAAAGTTCTATAGGCCTACTTAGGTCACAAAGTGGCACCTTTGGTGAAGAAAGTTGTGTTCAAAAAGAAAATTTTGACTTTTAATTTTTTACCACAGATGAATAAAAATATAAAGCAGGAAATATTGCCATTAGGTTTGGTGATGACTGAGTTTGTTTATCTGAACCCTCAGTGGACTTACCTCTGCACCCGACAGCTCCATTTGCAACTGACGTCAACAATCTTTTTCTCCCTCTCAGACCTCATCAGCAGCATGACGTCCATTTGTGAGGTAGATGAGGGAAGGGGGCAAGGCATCAACTCACATGCACACTCCCTCAAGCACCCCAACACACACACACACACANCACACACACACACACACACACACACACACACACACACACACACACACACACACACACACACACACACGCATTGAGTCTCATCTGAGATTCTGAAGACTATGCTCTCTAACTGTCACTCCTAGTTACAGACCTATCATGCAGAAATGCTGACTTATTCATGGCTTTCATGCAAACATGGATCCACAGAGGAAATTGAAGCTGGCTGAGACGAGGCTCAGCAGGCTGGTGTGTGTTTGTATTTGTGTGTGCGCAGTGTGCATGGTCTGACTTACAGTATACTTTGCTTACTGTACCTTACTCAGCTGTGCTTTACATCATTTTACCATTACAGGTCACACACAGAGTGTATATGTGCTGACATAGATGTATTCGGTTTGCACTCGCAGCCAACCTCATCTCTAATAAAGCTTTTATGTTTTGGCACATTTTTGTTGATGACGGGATGTGAATACAGTTTTTGCAGGGAGCAAGGTAAAATACATTATATCCCTACATTATATCTTTACATTTTCATATGACAGCATTTTCATTGATAGTAGCTGAGAACATGGTTTACAGATACAGCTCCTCTCTCTGTTAATTTAGCAATGTTTAGATAGTCAAATAAAGGACTGTTAAAACTGTTAGTACTAGCCAACGTGCCTTAGTATAGCAACATAAACACCAGCTAGTTGAACAGTAATAAATGATGGCACAACATCATTACATTTGTGAAATGAACACCCACACATGCACACTCACTGAGGGCTTCCAACTTGTTGCCGATACATGTCAATATTTAGAGGTGAAAATTATGTTAAGTAGCTGATGTAGCAGTCTCTCTTCTCTGAATACAAATCAGTTACCCAAGACCTTTTGGTAACAGCAGCACTGCTTGAATAGTAGTGCTGATGGAAGAAAAAAAAATATTCAGTTGACTAGAATCTTCTTTGAGACCAATTAAAATGTTGTAAATGTGTTACTTGCCAGTTGGATGGTGTTAAAAAAAGTGAGCGCTGAAGGGATTTTATTTTCTTTAATACTTAATTATCATAATACAAAACCCTTCTAAA
>JANJYP010091722.1:0-11680 GCA_024605115.1 Rastrelliger brachysoma | reverse complement strand
CTATATTCAGTTCTCACTTTAGGCTGGTGTCCTATAAATCCCAATATTTTAAATATTAATGAAATAGCCCCAGCTTATGCACACGTTTTATTTTAAAGGTTAAGTTGCATAAAACATAATCATCATTACAAACAGGAAGTACTACAAATAAAAAACCTTATAGCTAACTGAAAATGTATGTAAAGCCCAGCAAATGGAATGGAGTGTTAAAAAAACCTGTAAGTTATTACTACTGTTGAGAATAATCTGTATTATGTTTTGTTTCCTATTCTGTGATATCATTATACATACCATATTATTACACGTATAAAATGAAGATTCAGTTTCTAAAGATTCAGCCTAAGTATTTTAATTATACAGCTGAATAGCTGGTGTGTGATGTCAGTGACATAGTTGCTCTGTTAAGAGTGTTTTGTCACTTCCTCACTTGGTTGGCAGACATTTAGCATTGTCTCTTACATCCTTTCAGGAAGTGAGCTCCTATGTTACTACAAATAATGAATGTGCATGAGTATTCTATTTGAGCAACTATCACATGACTTATGAAACTGAATATGTGCCGAAGCCAAGTGTAAGTGTGCAAAATTTAATAAAAAAATATATCAATACAGTCTTACATTATTTATTAAGATTCAAACTGTTTCTTATCAGGCAAAACATACCATTCATATGTACCATTCAAAAGTTTGGACACACATTCCCATTGATTTGAATGATAAAGTATGTCCAAACTTTTGGCTGGTACTGTTTTATATATCATGGTTTAGGTTTTATACATAACAAAGATTTAAACTGAGAAAAACAAACAAAAAACAAATATTGCATTTCATACCATTTGATTACTGTGTTAATGTGGAAACAGACATCTTTTTCACTCCCCCTCAGCTATTAAGTTGTATTTTTGTATACAACTGTTGCAAAAAACACCAGATTGCTTTCTTTCTTCTTCAACCAATAAAAACACTAATGATGCCATTATTCTATAGCCATTACATTGTGCAATGAACATTTTATTCACAATAAGTTAAACCATTGAGTTTTGTCTATTTCCACTTTAAATTCACATACTTANGTTTGGACACACATTCCCATTGATTTGAATGATAAAGTATGTTCAAACTTTTGGTTGGTACTGTTTATATATCATGGTTTAGGTTTTATACATAACAAAGATTTAAACTGAGAAAAACAAACAAAAAACAAATATTGCATTTCATACCATTTGATTACTGTGTTAATGTGGAAACAGACATCTTTTTCAGTCCCCCTCAGCAATTAAGTTGTATTTTTGTATGCAACTCTGTTGCAAAAAACACCAGATTGCTTTCTTTCTTCTTCAACACTAATGATGCCATTATTCTATAGCCATTACATTGTGTAATGAACATTTTATTCATAATAAGTTAAAGCATTGAGTTTTGTCTATTTCCACTTTAAATTCACATACTTCTTTTACTACAATGCTGTTTAAAAATGTTTCAAAAGCCTAAGACAGCAAAGGTGAGAACAACATAAAATCAATTGATTATCTCTAACAGTAAATAATAATATGTGCTGTTTTTGTAAGATTACTATATTTAGCATCACATACTGCAGGTGGATCAACATGTCCTTGTCACATGATGTTGCATGATTATACTGGAAAATTTGCTTTAGGTTTACATGTCATTCCTTTCCATAGACAAATGGCAGTTAAGCCACATAACACTCCCAGGACAAGTGCAGGAGCTCCTAGAGCCAGAGCGACTGTGGTGTCAGCTCCCACTGCTATAACCACCCCAGCTAACACCAACACAACAGCAGCAGCAGAAGCTACTCTTATGTTTTTTCTTTTGGATTTTTTCTTCTTTTCTCTNTATAACCACCCCAGCTAACACCAACACAACAGCAGCAGCAGAGGCTACTCTTATGTTTTTTCTTTTGGATTTTTTCTTCTTTTCTCTTTCTTTCTCCTTCTTCTCCCTCTCTTCATCCCACATTTTCTTCTCTTCCTCTTTCTGCTTTTCCTCCTCTTGTTTCTTAAGCTCCTCCTCTTCTTTCAGCTTTCTCTGAGCTTTCTCATACATCTCATTTGTGTAGTGTTTCCCCCCATTATCTTGTACCATTTCCTTTATCATGGTAACCAGCTCTCTAACCTGAACACGGTCATCTGCATCATTGTTGTTGAAGGCATGGTATCTGCGTCCAAATGTAATGGAGAGTCTCCTCAACTCCTTGCACTCCTTCAGAGCATTGTCAGCTTTAGCTTGATCCTTACATGTAAACAACATGATAGTGTACATAGAGGCATCATCTCCAAAGTTATCCTGGATCCACTTCACAGCATTTCTCTCCTCCTCTGTGAATCTTACCCCAAGCCTGATCACCAGGAGGAAGGCATGAGGGCCAGGCACTGACATCGTGACACACTCCTCTATTCTGGTTTTTAATTCTTCCTCTGTGATGCCTGTATCAAACAGACCTGGAGTGTCAATGACCTGGACCATAGTCCCGTCCACTTCCCCACTTTGTGTCTCACAGTGTTTTGTCACAGACACAGGGCTTGGGTCTTCTTTAAAAGCAGCCCTGCCAAGGATGGTGTTTCCTGATGCACTCTTCCCTGAACCAGTCTTGCCCACCAGGACTATTCTTAGCCCTCCAGACAAATCCAAGGCTGTAACAGCAGGAGGAAAAATCAGTATTGAGCACAATGCTAAAGTGAATTCTTTGACATGTTAGGCTCAGTTCTGATTCATAGATGCCACTTGGGTTGCTTAGGTTGTACAAAACCTTTTCTGAGTATATTTTCTTCTAGCATACCTTATCTTTAGCTATCTCTACCCTGTTGAGCTTGGACCACTAGCACAATGTAGTAAATGGATTTTTTGAGTGTGGTCCCTGTGCGATTTGTATTGTGCGCACACACACACACACACACACACACGCACGCACGCACGCACACACACACACACAAGGACACACATAGATTCTATTCTGCTTTCATCAGTTGGTGGCAGCAAGGAAAAAATAATTTAAGCAANACACACACACACACACACACACACAAGGACACACATAGATTCTATTCTGATTTCATCAGTTGGTGGCAGCAACGAAAAAACTAATTTAAGCAATGTGCCATTGAAAATAATATTTGAAAACAAAATAGCTCATGCTGCTCACTTCAACTCTTACATTGAGTCACACTATTGTCATAATATTTCATGGAGTTAAATGTTATTTGACTATGATACCTGCCTTCTTTGCACAATTTAGCTAAAGTAGCTAATGTTAGCCCAAGTATGCATTGCTCTCTGTTGTCAGCTGTCAGTTTAAGGCTGACATGAAAAGCAACTCCCAGCACTATTTGGAAGTTCCAAGCAAAAAAGACAACATCAACCACACTGCAAGCAGCAACCCTGAGTTTCAAACTGGCAATGCAAAGCAGTGGGGCAAGGCACAGCCCACTATGTCCATCCTTACAGTACACAGTCTACAGTATAGCACAGTTACTGGATCTCATGTTTGTATAATTACAAATCACTGACTAGTGACTTTTATCCAACCCACTAATGCTAACAGCAGCTGTGTGGGGGAGGCATAAACTGAGGCTACAGCTAGGCAGTGTTATAATATTTACACTGCATTAGCTGGCATATGAAACAGACCACAGTGATTTGTCTATTACATCATGGTTGGAGTATTCAAGAGGATTTGGCTGAACTGATTTTTTCAAAGCAAAGACACAGATAAGCTCATTTTGAGCAGAAAAAGCAGTATATAAGTGTTTTTAAACATCTCTATTAACATAACAGCATAGTCAGTTATGTAAAAAAATAGTCATGTATTAACATTAATAAAGCCTATATAAATTGTTCCTTATTAGAAATGGTACAAATAGGTATTTTTAATTATACAAAGTGACTCTGAGACAATGAATGAGCATACCGTCAAAGTTATTCAGACCACACCCATCAGACCGAGGTAGAGTTCTCTGCTTCTTTTCTCGTAGTGGTACTGCTGTGATAATAAGAAATACCATTAAAAACAAGTGAAAATATACTATTAATCAATGGCATCATTATATCATTATCATGTTTGGTTCTTTTTTATAGCTGTCCCTTGTGTNGTACTGCTGTGATAATAAGAAATACCATTAAAAACAAGTGAAAATATACTAGTAATCAATGGCATCATTATATCATTATCATGTTTGGTTCTTTTTTTATAGCTGTCCCTTGTGCCCATCCTAGTGTGACATGATCACAGTAATATATAACATATTACAGCAATCAATGAATTAATACTATTTTGTTTTTTAATGATAGGTCAGATAGATAGTCTTACCTTCAGCCATATTGTAGATATAATTTTTTCCAGTTCTCAGATGACCAAATGGGTTGTTCCAGGCCTGAGTTGTGAACTTGTTAACTTACTTAGCTCTTTTGCTCACTCGACTATAGTATTAGTTTGCTGAGAAACTTCTGGAAGTCTGGCCTATGTAAGGGGGCTTCCTATTTCCTTGCATTGTCTGTAGAATACATCTGAAAATGTGCATCCTCAGAGGGGCTGTCCACTGCTCTCTGAATATGCTAAGCAGGTTTTTGTACAGACATTATTGGTATGTTAAAAAAAGTGAAACTGCCACACATGAAGAGCAATCAAACTCTTTTTTCCGACTAAGATTAGGTTATCTTACTATAACCACATAATGACAACTGGCAGTTTAAAAGTGAGGAAACAAGAGATCCCACTGGACGGCATCACATCCTTCCATTGTTGACTTCCCATCCCATCAAAACCAGGTCATTGTGACTTCTGTTAGCCTAGCAGCCTGTTTTCTTTTACTTTTTACTTTTAAATTTTACTTTTTTTGTTCAAAATGATAATTGTGTGAACATACAAAACTGCTCCATAACACAAATAAACATGAACATGAATTGATAATGAATCCTGGGAGACATAAACTGAATAACAAGCTTTATTCAAAAATGTTTTTAGTCCACAAAATTACACATGTAGAGAAAGATATACATGAAGCACATTCCTAATTCCTAATCCCAAACAAAACAAGCACACTGATTTTTAGCTCAAGATTCAGACACTTCAGTCAGGAACATTCCCATCATAGATCAAACCATTTATTGCAACAAAATTAATGGTAATACAGTTGTATTTGGTGCTGGAAGTTCCACTTTAAAATGCTCCCTGGATCAGTCAGCAGCTTGCTGAGCTGACCCAGGGAGCGTAATGCAAACCCCCCCTAGAGGGACAAAACAAGGCATGCAAGAGCAAGATGTGTCAGCTAGACCCTAGAAGGGCCAAGACCAGAAAGGTGGCGACTGGGGTGGAGGCGGCAAATTCAAGCCAGGAGCAACGACATCAGGTGTGTTGAAAGCAGCGACATCGTATGGGTGGGAGTCATATATAAAGGAGACCACCTAATGTGATTGGTGTATGTCTGAACTAACGCAAGGCTTCATTAGTCATAGGGGCTTCATCTTCTTAAACAGTATATAAACCACAGGTTTTCAAAGTCTTATTTCCTGGATGCCCTCAAGGATGTTATTTGATCCCATAGACACTCAACAATTGAACCAAGATAGCCTGACATTGCTGTTTGACATACACAACACCAAAACATAAAAATGTCTGACAGCATTTATGTGTTTCTCTGTTTGTAGGTCCCACAACTACATAAACATAGCCATAGTGCAATTAAAACCTTGAGTTAGTCCAAGAGTTGCACCTGCAGTCATGAGAGCATAGGAGGCATAGTATGCTCCAATGCCAGTAAGCCCTAGAGAAAGGATAGCCATATTTTTACAATAAGCAATCATTTTCTCCTCCTCTCTGATCCTCTCTTCCTCTTCCTTCCTCTTTCGTTCTTCCTCCTCCCTCTTCTTTTCCCTCTCCTCCTCAAGTTTTTTCTGGGCTTTCTTGTACTTCTCATTGGTGTAATGTTTTCCTTCATTGCTGTCCACCATTTTGTCTAACACTTCCAGAAGGCCTCTGACTTGCGTTCTGCTTGACCTCTGGTCATTGATAAGTGAATAGTATCTTCCTCCACACTGATTGATCAATATACGTAGATCTTTGCTTGTTTTTATGAAATCTTCCACAGATTTATCTTCTAGCAAGTCTGCATGTGTAAACAGCACAATAGTATATAGAGAAGCATCTGTACCAAAATTATTCTGGATCCACTTAACAGCTGCCTTCTCCTCGTTAGTGAATCTTGACTTCAGACTGATCACTAGCAGAAAAGCATGAGGTCCAGGAACTGACTGATAAATACACTGCTCAATTTTTGCTTTCAGGTCTGCTTGTGTGTAGTTTGTGTCAAACAGCCCTGGGGTGTCAATGACAACAATATTCCTGTCATCATCTTGTACTTCTTCTCTGTAGCAGCCTTTAGTCACAGACACAGGTGACATGCTTGCTTTAAAGGCATTTTTACGGCCTAGGATGGTGTTTCCAGAAGCACTCTTTCCTGAACCAGTTTTTCCAACCAGAATGAGCCTCACGTCTTTCAGGTGTGTAGAACCTGTAAACAAGTAATCAAACATTGGTTAATGAACTTTCATTAAAACTACACAGCCTGTGAAAGTGATTTCATTTCTCAATGTACTGTAGCCAACTGCATTTCTATATTATCACTGAATAAACTCTTGCAACAGCTTTAAAGAAAAGGCTAACTTAGTCAACAAGCTAGTGCAGTTTTAGTTCAATTGGTTTGATGATGAGAAAAGCAACAGTACAGCATACATCTATAAAATGTTAAAGATGACATAGTAAAGTGTTTACATTGTCGTCCTTGATGAAGTACTGGGGGATAAAGAATATATTAGGTGGAGAGAGCATTTCCTTCTAGCAGTCACAGTTCAAGTGTTGAGAATGTTAACACTATAAGATAGATAGAGATGCTCAACATCAGCGTGTATAGATGAGTACTGAATATTCAAAGTAAAAAATAAGAAGTATAACAGCACTTCCCTTACATTGTTTGAGTCACCCACTGTTCCTATGTGTACAAACTGGTACAAATGTTACAACTATGCACAGTTTCTCCATAGTACCTATAAAATCAAGTGCAACAATCTAGCCAACAGAGGACTCATGTGCCACTCCCACTAAACATGACTCACATCACAGAGCGCAAGACAGTGAGAAATCATGACTCCAGAGATTTCACTGCATGCAATCATAGGGTTAATAAAGAGAAAAAGTTATCTGATTAGTTGGGCTTTTAATGCTGTCTCAGCTGAATCATGATTTCTTACTGCTTAGCACTTTAATCTTACTTTGCAGTTTTATGTTTTAAGTGTAGCTTCAGGTACAGTAGTTGCATGTAGGAAGTGCTCAGCCAACAGCATTTTGTAGAAAAGTGAGCCAAATAGGGGAGTACATGGTAAATTAAGTTTAATTTGCTTTTTAACATATTGATAAATGAATTCAGATACTTTTTGATATTCAGTTTAAGGGCTCAATGTCTTTCATTCTCATGGCAAATACAGTGTACTCTGACCTTTATATCATTTACCTTTGTGTTGATATTTGCAGTCAGCAGGTTGACTGCATAGTGTGACCAGCACAAGCAGGGAGCACTCTAGGATCCAACGTTTTCCTCCCAACATCTTTGGTGTCTGTGTTAAAGTAAGAAGTACAACAAGATTCAAGCCAAGAATCTGCATACTGCAAATACAAATGAAAAGTCGAAATTAACAAACGCACCACCATCGCACAGCACTGTGTTTAAATGAAAAACCCTATGCAAAAGCAAAATAAAGTCAGTGTGCGCTGGTTAATTTTGTTTTTTTCGCTTGAGATGTTCCTGCAACCAACCTGATGTGCACGGCTGTAATAAAATATATAAAAGTTAAACGTACCTGTGTCACCTTGTTCTGTTATCAGCTGTTTATGACTGTAGGTTGATTGCACTAGCACACACCAGGATAGACTGGTATATCCTGGAACAGTTTTCGATATCATTATCACTGACTTTCATTTCACATGAAAACGAAACTTAACAGGTTTTCAACGTCTGAAACTGTGGACCGGTCTCTAGCTCTAAACGAGACGGTTTAACTGTAGCCTATGAGCAACGACAGAAAAAATACAGTAACCCAATTTTACCAACTCTGTGTACTCCGTCTGCCCTCCAGTGGACATTAGAAGGCATGGCAGCCTGCAGCAAGTAAAATTATAATCATAATTCATTCTTCTCCCTCCTGTCAGTATAGTGCCCTCATTGAATGAAGGTTGTGAGAGTTTGTCCACATACTGTGTTCAGCAACTCGAGGTCAAAGTTTTACCTTTCTGTAACTATAATGTAAAAAGACCAACTGAAGTTTGACTTTAAATTCAAATAAAGTATTGTCAACAATTTAATAAATCAGACAATTAAATCAGTAATTAAAAACATTATTGGACCATACTCATATAGGCAAGCATTTTTCTATTATTGCAGGAAAATTGTTTTCAACCTGCAAATGCAAGTGTTTCTTCAACTATATGATTTATAGGATCAGAACTTAGAACAAACACAATGATTGTGTGTCAGTATATTCTGCTTCAATTTGAAAACAGCTATTATAGACCAAATAAGGTTGGGTATCGTTTTAAAAAAATTATCAAACCATTACATTTAAACCCTTAAAGTGATACTGATACCAATGGAGTACTTCATTCGAAACTCACTATCTAAATGGAAGCATTTTGTTGCATGAAATACCACCACTCCTCCTCATCCAAATGCTTTTTACATGCATACATTTTAGTGTATTTAGTGTGAAAATTATTGAAATGTGTAATTGGCAGTACAATGAATTGCCACCTCTGTCAAATAAACACCATGCTTCATTTCATCATCACAGACTATGGGTTCAGTAATAGTCAGCTAATCACACACCACATTAATTTGAAGAGCACTTGTGTTGACTGGCTACTAGAAAAAAAAACATACACACACTTTTTTCTGGATCTGAAGGATTAAATCCAGGAACTGTTTGATTGGAGATGTTTGAATACTACTTAGTAGCTGGTACCTTAAATATAATAATGCTGATACCTTGCTCTAAGACCAACTAAAATAAAAACCCACTGAGCAAGCCAAACTAACAAGACCAATCAAAATAAGATCTACTGGTGGCAGGTGCCAGCATGTGTTGTTTGTGCTGGTTCCTTCCATATAATTTCATTTGTCTGTCATCCATTTGCGTGACAAGCTGCCTGCCTTCATCCATCCTTATCTTCATGACATGATCTCTGCCCAGCTAATGTGAACTAGTGACTGATTGGAGCGTTGACAAACACAACTTTGTGTACAGCAGGTGCAGGTGTTCTAACATTTCCACCTCATATTATAGAAAGTCAGGAAATGATGAGATGAGTCTGATGGTAGCAGTAGATGTGCTATCCCCACTGTTCCTGTGCTATATAATAGAATACAATACAATAGTAGACCTGGAATCATAGCAGAAGAACAGGTGACAAGTTTAGTCATTAACTTGATCAACAGATTTGATATAATCTGTAATCACTGGGCCTCGCGGTTTGCATCAGAATCAGCTCCCAACCCAGCACAAGGTCTCAACAAACAAGGAAAATGCAAAGGAAAAGGGAGGAAATGCAATTCAAGAACAAGAGTTATTGATCATTTCATCATTTGACAAGCTGAACAGAAAACTGCAACATGTAGTAAAAACACAATAATTTATCCTTCTGAGCTGCAAACTTGCATCCTCCAAACTACTCTCAAATCAACTAAAACCACCTTTAAACCAATACAACAATACAATACAATATGGACTCTTATGTTGAGATTGTGTGCAAAACCAATCATCCACAATGTCTGAGTAACAAAAGATGAAGGAACCCATCAGGTTTGCAGATGGGGCAGCTGATGATATTGAGCTGCTTCTGCAGAATAGCAATTGTTCCAGTGAAGGACATGGAGAACTAGAAAAACAGCATCACGTTTCAGTGGTCCATGCTCAGAAGCAATATGTGTGTGTGTGTGTGTGTGTGTGTGTGTNTGTGTGTGTGTGTGTGTGTGTGTGTGTGTGTGTGTGTGTGTGTGTGTATCTATCAGAGAAACAGACAGAGACTGAACAACAGGTATACACGATATGTGAATCCTTCTCACGTGCAAACAGAGATGGGAGCATCTGGTCATAAGTGTTTGGCTGTACTATTGTGACTATTGGGTGTGCTTGTGTGTGTGTGTGTGTGTGTGTGTGTGTGTGTGTGTGTGTGTGTACAGTGATTGCTTTAACATAGAAAAAGTGTCACTGCACGTGCAATAAAGTCTCTGGGGCTACACAGGAGTGAAGATAGTTTCCTGCAATGTGAACTTCCCAGCACGTGAAAAAAGGTTCAGCTCAGACTGTAGAGATAGACTTCATGAAAAGACCTTTAAGCGTATAGATCAATCAAACACAATCAGAAAATTCACCTTAACAAATTATTTATATGGAGAAGTTATGTTTTCACTTGCTTCCTCGCTTCCTTCGTCATACTTACAGGACCATCTAGCGCTCTACTGTGCAATACAAGAATGTGTTTCTTTATTTCTTTGTTGTCTAGTAGATGAACCAATGAGACTGCTGATGTTTCACCTGTGGCTTTTTATTTGGATACAGGCATACACAAGCTATGTCTAGCCATAACTTTGTTGGACCAGGTGAGCTGGGCTTTTATAGTTTCATGAGGAACTACTCTCAATGCTCATCCACTAAATGGCACAAAAGAAGAAAAGGCTACGGTTCTTCATATGATTATAGATATTAGCCTGATTCTACCCTCCAGTGTGTGCACTATTAAGAGTGTTTCTCTTCACTCAAAGAGGAAAAAAAAGGTTTTGTATGTGTGTCTGATCCTGGCACAGATATTGTTCTGAGGCTTTCAGACATCATGACTCACATATCCAAGCCGCACATCTCTATAATGGTGTACCCAATTAGAGCTCTGTAAGTAAAGAAAAAATTGTCACACATTTTCTTTTTTGGGAAAAATGTGCAGGGGCAAATTGATAGTGAGACATAATGCGTAGTGAGGTGGTTTGACAGTTAATGCTTTAAGGTGACCGTGTGAGAAGGCCGTTATTAATCCATCTGTCATTGCACATCAGAGATGCCATAATTATATTTTTGCTTGTCACAAATGGGCACAGAGGAATAAATGGGATAAGGTCTGTTAAGTAAAGTAAAGCCTTGGTCTTTTTACCGCTCAACAGTATTCAGAGTAAGAGATAAACATTCTTTGTTTCCTGCAGGCAGCACACACATCAACTACAAACGGACAGATGTGTGATACCTTTTCTCTTGACTTATGCTCAACCATGTATCAGATTTTGTTTCTCACATGATATTTTATGGAGTTTTTTTCAATAAAGCTGAATCCTGCCAGTCATGTCTTGTCTTGCATCCCTTTTTTACTTTGCAAGCCAAGATGCCTGACACTTACTTTCCCTCATGACCTTGTCTTGGACAGAGCAGTACTTTTTATAGAGGCTCATTTCATAGCCTCACAAAATCAAAACTCAGTTGACAGTCAAGCATAAAAGTTAAATAATGTATATGAGTTCACGATAGAGGAGCATGAAAGGCCCGCTGAATGGCAGGTCTGTCTGAGAAGTCATTTATAGAGCAGTGTAGGATGGGAAGGTATTTGCTAGCAGGAAAGTCCTAATCTGGTTGTT
>JANJYP010091694.1:0-10737 GCA_024605115.1 Rastrelliger brachysoma | reverse complement strand
GGGGGGGGGGGGATGATAGTAATGATACTATTTGAGTGCTTTATTTGATACCCATTTCACATTATGTGCTTTTGCTTTCATCCTTTGTAACAGGTGTGTAGCGTCTGCATAGCAAGAAATCAGATCTCCTCACTTATTTTCAATCTGGTATGTATGCATGTATGTATGTATGTACTGTTCAAGTTGCTTATATGTGAGGTGCTGCACTGTCTCAAAGCCAAGATGATGTACTTTTTTTTTTTTTTAAAAGTATGACATTTCCATCTTACAACCTGTATCTGGCACATGTGATTGGGTTAGATCCCAAAAGTGAATCACTAGGTGTTAAATAGGGTTGGGTGTTGTTTAAGAAATTTTAACAGCGGCTCGCTCAGTGGCGCAGTAGGTTAGAGCGTAAGCCATGTAGAGCAATGCTTGCGGAGGACCACGGTTCAAATCCTGGCCGGAGTGTCCATTACCACATGTCTACTACCCCTTCTCTCTCTCCCATTTCCTGTCTACCAACGTTACAGTAAAGGCGTCTGTGCCAAAAATTCTTTTAAAAAAATTATAACAGCAGTACCAATCCAAATATGCTTAAAGTAATACCGATACCACTCACGTACTTCATTTGATACCTATCGTTTGATTTTATCTGCTGTAACAGGTGACTTCACCACCACAGACGAGTTATAGTTGCTGTGGCAGTGGCAAGTCTATACAGATAGTCGTATTGTCAGGAAAAATGATCTTGATAATTTGGAAAAACTGGAAAAAATATTCAGATCAGATCTGATCTTCCAAATTCAGAAAAGTAGCAAAAATTATTCAAACATGAAAATGATCTTGTTGATTCTGAAAAATGGGAAAATTTTGTCCTTAATTCAGAAAAAGAAAAATTCACTTTTTTCAAGTAAATGCAAAACACTAATGCAAGTTCCATATTTGAAGACATTAGTGAATAAGATCCAGCTCAGGACATAAATGTATTACAGGTGCAGAACGTCAGTCACTGATCTAGAGATGCTATCATTTGTCATCAGATGCAAGCATTCCATAGCCCTCCTCTGTGGCTCACATTAACTATTAAAGTTACTCTGGGACAGTTCCTTCTGCTGATCTATGTTCTTTTTTTTCCCCAAGAACTACTCAACCTCACTTCATCAATGGCACAGCAGCACTTAAGTGGACCAGCTGTTGAAGAGTGCACTTCTAACAGCCAGGTTGATATGTTTAACAAAATGCATGCCACCATGTAATATTTAAATCATGAAGGAATAAGGTGTTATTTATGGAGACTGTAGTGCATTTTGTGTTCAAATGTACATATTTTATGCATGTCCTCTTTTATTTCAGGCCTGAGTGAGACTAATGGAGCTGACTACTTCATTCATTCATTCATTCATTACCAGTGAATGAAGTGGACTAGTACTTGTATTAGCACTTGCGACTTTCTGAACACAGCTGGGTGTATTGTTTATTTTGGCCATGAGTGAAACATCTGCTTCATAATTGTTAGGTTGCTACATGGTTAGAGGCAGCTGAGTATAGCAACAGCTTCAGTCTAAAAACAAATATTCAAAGAGCAGCCACACTTTAATGTAGAGTGATGTGTAATCAGTGAGCTATCCGCTCTGGACAATATACATCATTTTGTTTGGTTTGAGCTGCTGGTGAAGTCAAAGATGATGTTAGGCACCTGGCATATTCATTTCTCAATTGTAAAAAGTATCAAATTAAATATAAAATCATACAGTCAACGTGGGTTGACTGTATGAGCCTCATAAAAGATGGAAGTGGGCTAAATGGACAGGGTTCCATATTGTTTCAGGAACATAGGCCACACCTGAAACTTAGCCTCGCGTCACCTGGCTCATCATTTACCAAATTCACCAAAGTAAAAGTGTTCACCAAAATATAACTTTAAATTCTGGCACAGCGTCGATTTCTGTCTCTGGTTTCAAAACATTTGAATCATTTAAACATGGATTTCACCATGGAAACTGGACAAACCCATTTGGGACCAATATCACAACCCAGACTAAAACCTATGGACGTGCTGGTTGGGAGCAGATCCTGATTTAAAAGCTTTAGAGACAGACCCATCATAATAATTATATATAAATTACATTTTACTAAGATTGTCTTTTTAAACTCAGCATAATGTTCATTACAACAGCCAGCACTTATTCCATCAGTACACAGTCACATGATCAATCTATCAATCAATCAATCAATGTCAGGGGAAAAAAAAACATTCATGAGGAGTCAGAACAAACAAGGACATGTGAAGTAGGATCACCCCAGAGAAGCTAATTTAAGCTTTTAAGAGGAGCCCCAGACATATAACATTTGATACATGATACCACATGATCTGACCACACAAACTGATAAGCATAATAGCAACAATCATTTTGCTTTTCCATTCTTACATTAAGCATTAAGGTCAATAAAAAAATAAATAAATAAAACTCATCTCCTGCATATTAATAACATTTTAGCAGCTAAAATGATAACATCTTTGTGTGTGTTGTGTTTCTGACTGATGACTTGTGTTAAAAACAGACTCAGGAATTATTGCCACAGAACTGAACATTATGTTGAAATCAGCGTCTTAGTTGTTATAGTAGAAGTAATGCAGCCTGCTGAATGCTGTCGCCTTCATTTGTTCATGCTGGTCACAGCTATTAAATGAGACCTGGCTATTATCTGGATCACATTCCCCTGGAGAATGTACTCAGTAATGATGGAAACACATTTTATAGTACAAGTTTGTTGTTGCCTAGATATCATATGCTTAAACAACTTAATGCCATTAAACATATAATTGTCAGCGTTTTTCAGACCTAGCCAGAAACACAGGTCCATGCATTTACTGCACTGGCATGAAGGATATTGTATGCTATAGACAATATTGTACTACCCCCTGATGCAAATGTATGATATTTGGCTTTCTGAATAAAAACTGACTTGATCTAACTGCATCTCTTATCCAGTTTAAACTATTGATGCAATCCACATTTTCTTCATCAGAATACCTATAGGGATATTTGAACATGAAGAAATATTTGATGTGAATGGTCACATTCAAAATTTATGATACGATTTAGGTTGAGTTTTCCAACTCTAAAGGTGTCAAATGTGATATTACAGAACAGTACTCCAGCTGATGTGGGAAATCTGAGATTTTGATTTAATTTTTGGTGAACACTGAACTTTTAACAGTCTCATAACTAATGAATGACACAGCTGATCAAGTGTGACAAGAAATATTTACTCCGAGTAACTTACTCATGTTCTAATTAAAGTGTGTAGAATTTAGTGTCATCTAACAGAATGAACTGAAATGAAATGTAATATTCAGAAGTATGTTTTAATCAGTGAATTATCACCTGAAACCGTAGCAGTAGCCTAGAATGGACAAAACACTGGCTGTAGAGAGGGCCTTTTTATAATTCTCGTGATTCTTTTGTAGTCACAGTAGATCACTGGCTAAGTGAGCGGCTGTTCAGTTGGTTGCAATGTGTAGTTTCACCACTAGAGGCCACTAAATCCTACACACTGGTCCTTTAATTCAAGGTTGTCTGATTTATTACAGGTCAAAGGTCAACACCTAGGTTTTCAAGTCAAGAATGTCAACAAACAGAACACACAAATGCATCAAATTTAAACACATCGCACCACACAGAATGATGACAATGATAAAGTCCCAATTTCCTCAACCGTCTTAGCAGTGTTGTAGCTCCTTGCTAAAATAAGTCACTTTTGTATCAAACTACAAAATATTAAGCATAAATAAACAAGTTTCAAGCATAAATGTGATAAAGATTGTATCTGGTCCACTTTTATTTGATGATCAGCTGTTGATTGACTTGGCCAAGATGTCTACCATCTTGTCTCTGCACTGACTGAGGTAGAGGGCATGTGCAAACGACCTGTGATGTCTCCATATGAGGACGCAGGGTCAGCAAAGGTTATTAAATTCCTAGTCTAGTTTAGTGTTTCAGTGCACTGTGTTAATAGGTAAGCTGTAAAATATCATAGCCTTCATCACATATTCTGTACATATCTGATAGTCAGCTGATATATTGAGATTTTTTTCCTCTCTAATATCAATATAAGTATCAGCCCAAAAAAATCCAATATCAGTGGAGCCCTAGTTTATACTGTATGTCAGCCTCTCTTAAACAGTCTTAATTAAAATGACTGTTGTTTTAACTGTTTGAACATAAAAAAAATACAATTGTACATCATTCAGTTACAAACACTTACATTAGTGTTTACATAGACTATATCAATGTAGATGTTTTGAATATGAACATCTGTGCACTCTCAATCAGCTTGTGTTACTGGTGCCATACTTTACTCTTACTATCTTTTTTTTCACTTTTATTGCTGTTTTTATGTGTGCCCCTTTTCAATTCAATCTGTTCGGCTCATTCCCTCCACATTGGCCACATAGTTTCTCTACCTTCGATTTGCTCAGCTCAATCACTTCAGCACTGATGGCAATCATCAGGGTGCTCATTTTAACAAGCGAGGAGCCACACTAGCTGCAAATAGCTTTGGATGAGAAGCAGCTTTTAAAGGTACAGACTTCAGCTTAGTCACAGTCACTGAGGGAAAAACTCAGCACTTGTGTTTGCCCTGTGAGGTAAAAAGCTCTTCCTGATACTCTCATTAATATGGAAATTTAAGCCCGTAAGAGCATCCTCACATCATTACAGAGTCATCAAGCTGCTTTTTTTACACATTTTGTTAACGTAGCGTGAAAGTGACAAAAGAAAAAGACACATTTAATGGTAAAAAAGAGGAAAAATGTGTCTTTACTGTGTACGTAGACAGACTAGTGTTGGGTAGACTAGTTGATTCACAGTAAACTGTTAAAGCAGAAAGTATCTTTAATGTGTGCTGCTCTCTCAAACTGACTCATGGGAGGAAGTCAAAAGAAAACTGCTAATGAGGTTTTTAAATGTTTATTTGTTTCAAGTTAGATATGTGACACAACTCATTTCTGTGTTTTAACAATGTGGTACTGTAGACTTGTAAAAAATAATAAAAGTGAGAAGAGAAAACTGTAATTCTTCTTTTCCTCTCCACTATTTAACATAGTCGTATAAAACACTACTGTGTGCTATAGCGCCCTCAGGCTGTTTCTCACTGCAAGAACACAAGTAACATTGAAGTCATGTGTTTGAAAAATAAAACACTGTATTTAACCCTTTTGTGCATAGTGGTCACAACAGCGGATTCAAAAGATGTTTTCTTATATATATATAAAGACTTTATTAATCATCATTGGGAAAATGTAACCCTATATTACCTCATTTCCAACCATGGCTGTGATGCAGCTAAGTGTAAAAACTTTGCAATCACTTGAAGTTTGACTGGAACTGCTGCACAACTCCATACAACCTCACATTATTAAAAAAATACAGCTCTTTCTCTCTCGCTCGCTTTCTCTCTTTCCTGACTTTGTCACTTCCAGCTTTTCTCTCTCCCGTCCCACCCACGTCTCACTCCTGTGGGGAAGATAAGAGATTAGATTATCTGTAGATTGCACCATAATTACCTGTGGATTTGAAGATTACAGAGTGGACATCTCTTGATCAGCAGACACTTTATCAGAGGATTATCAAGAGGCAATCAAACAAAGGCCTGCCTCTCAGAGGGAGAGATCAAATTGAAATGAAAAATGCAAAACAGAGAAAGAGACATTTACCTTGGCTTCTTCTTTTTCAGGGCAAACAGTGAGATAAGTTGGAGCACTCCGAAGTTGGTCAAAACTTAAACATGCCTGAAAAGCAATATACATATTGTTTTCTTTCCTTTTTAAATGAAAAACAAAAAATCCATGATCCAGAGAAGTGTACAACGCATCCTAATTTTTGCAGTATGTTCATTTTATTTTACTCAGTTAAAATTAATCCAGTCTCTACAGTATATACACGGCAGGTCTTCGGCTGGACCCAGGTTCCTAATCTAGTCTCCCAGAGGCCCCAAAGGTCTCTACAGATATTGATTTTGAAAGTGCAAATATTTTTTTATTTTATTTTTGTTGTTCATTCTTTAAACTAATGTAACAAATTTGAATAAGTGATGTGGAATATCCATTATCAATGCAGCCTGATCCAGTAGCATTGTATTAAACAGCAGAAGGACCGTGGATCAAAATATGGTTACCGGTAATATCACTGTTGAACTCACTGTTGAGTGTATAGATTTGTATTTTATGTGGTACAAATGAACAATGCTGAGAGTTATTGTGAATGAGGTGAATAAAGTTTGACTTATCTGACACACATTTTGTTTCACTTAATGCATCTTATAATCTGGTGCACTTCATGTATATGAATAGACATGTTCATTGATATTGCGCCTTATAATCTGGTGCACTTTATAGCCTGATAAATATGGTAAGTTTATATAGTATGAGAGAACAGGGTTGGTTGTCACATTCATCAGATATTAGTCTCTACAGGGCGTTGTTCAAAATAAGTGCTGGTAGTGAATGTTTCGGAATATCGGCGTTACTTCAGAAGTCATTTCTCAAGCAAACCACTTGATTTTGAGCTGTTTTCCATGTGAAAATGTAAATATTTAACTCTTCAGTGTTTGTCCTCTAGGTTTCTACACAGTGAGTTCATAATAAAACAATCATTAGCATTAAAAAGGAAAAGATAGAGGGATGGGTAGGTAGGTTTTTTTTTTGCGTTACAATATCTGGTCGTTCACTTTGCTGGTAATATAAAATGAGGTGAATGAGGAGTTCTGTAGCAAATATTTGTCCCTAACAAATCAATGTGGCTATATATATTCAGACACTTTCACTATGTCATACCATCAGGAGACCATACACACCAAAAATCATTACCAAACGTTGAGTCATGTGGGATAACTGTGACAGCTTTATATAAACCAATCAATGTGTTTTGTTTTTTTTTGTAAAGGGGTTTTTATTTTAATCATCAGCTTCCTGTCTACCAAACATATGAACATGTTCCAACTGGGATTGTACTGACACCAAGGCTCATTAATGCCAGTTAAGATTAGTTTTAACCCCCATCTGTCATATTACAGGTAGGTTAAAGCCTGTGTTTGAAATGATTACTGCTAACCTTTACACCCTTATTAAATCTTTGTTAAGTCACTTTATGTCTTGGACGGCTCAGAGGTAGAGCACGTCCTCCTTTAGTCCACATGTGGAAGTGTCCTTGGACAAATTACTGAGCTACAGATTGCTCCCAAAGGTGTGCGTGTGTNGTGTGTGTGTGTGTGTGTGTGTGTGTGTGTGTGTGTGTGTGAATGAACCAGCATAGAAACATTTTCAGGTGCTTTGAATAAGAAGTGCTGTATGACTACTGATGAGCAGGCTGTATGGGTGAGTGTGTGAATAGGTGAATACTAGCATGTGTTGTAAAGGACTTTGAATATTCAGTATACTAGAAAAGAGCAGTTCATGTCTTCCTTCTGCCTTTTATTGTGAAAGGCTTGTGAAATCAGATCTATTAAAGTGTTCTACGAATTGACTTGTATTTTAGGTACAGTAGGGTAAGGTAGGGTAACTTTATAGTATAGTATTATTTAAAAGTGATAAAAAAAAATAAAATACACATTAAAAATGTTAATACTGTATACAATAAATCAATGTTCTCAAACTTTTTCACATCAAGGAAACAAGTTACCCCATGGATGCCTAGCTGATGAGATGATTGCTTTCACATTTTATTACTTTACTCACTTTTTAATGTTTTTTTTTTTTTCAGTCTAAGGTATTGCGACTTCTGAGTGAATGATTTTTCTCATAAAACTATGGCAGGTATAATAGGAGAAAAATGGTGTCTGGTACATTTATCATTGCAAATGAATTATATATAAAAAATATATCTAAAAAAAATGAATGAAAAAAAATATAAGCTCGGAAAAACATAATTTCACAATATGACTTTGTTCAATAAATGATAGCAGCTTGGTTTTAGAATCGTTATTTATAATATTATATATCTCCATTTGCCCCCATATACTGTGCTCTCTATATATATATACATGGCCATAATCTCTCCCAGGCTGAACATTAGAACAGGACGACCGAAGGGTGGATTGCTGTGAAATAATAACACTATGATAATTGTTTCATTCAACTTAAATTTGCATGAGAAGGGTGGAAGGAGAGCCGGGCTGCTGTCAGAGCGATTGTACTTAAATAACTTTCTCCCTATTAGAAAGGTGTGATGGGATCTCCCCATTATGAGCTATAAAGCCATGTCCCTTTAGGTTCTCTCATCCATTTATATGCAGATGATGTCCATCCTTGTATCTGTGCTTGTCATAATTGGGCCTACAATCTGTAAAAGAAGTGGAGTACACACCCCTATTCTTATCACTCAGAGGAGAGTGTGTTAGGGAGTGTGTGTGCACTGATGTGTAGCTACAGTAGCCTATATATCCGTTTGTGTGTGTGTGTGTGTGTGTGTGTGTGTGCATTTGAATACATCTGTGTGTGATTGTACCTCTGCCGGGCCTCGGCGAGAAAGATACCGAGCGGTGAGGAAGGAAAAAAAAGAGCCTTCATCTCATAGGCGGGAATCACAAAGCAGGCACGTCTCAGATGTTAATTTGAAAATGAAGGATATCTCTCATGCTTTTTTTTTTCTTTCCCCCACTCTTAGCCCACTCATCAGATGTGTAGAGGGCTCTCCATATATCTGAGGAACGCCGGGGCTTGGACTTATCTCTTAGTCCCCTAGAGCTTGCCCTGTTTCACTTCTGTCCCTATTCTTCCACTATTGATCCATTATCACAAGTATCCTTTTCATTTCCAGGATAGACAGCTTGTTAATATGTGACCTTGTTTGCATCAAGGTTGTTGCGTCTTATTGGTGGGGGGAAGGGGAGGGGTGAGGGAAGAGAATTGCAGTGGAGGATTCCAGCAGTCTAGATTTTAATTTGCTTGAAATTGTTATCAAATTTCATTCCTTCCAGATTCAATATCACTTAAGAGAGTGCTTTCACAAGCCTGCTGTTGAAAATCAATAGGAGTTACTCATCCCTACAAAGGACATGCACGACAGCTTGATACAGTCACAGCACCGGAGCATGTTAGGAAAGACACCTTCATTTCCCCGGCCGAGGCCTTAAGCAACGTTTTCATGAAGGGGATATTCTAATCAGACCCCGACTTTGTTTCATTAACTCATAAATGATGTCCGGTGGAAAAAACACACTTTTTACATGCTCAGTGTTCTGTATCACTTCTCATTTCAAGCCGTCGCCTATAAACTGTTGTATAAATAGAAATAAAATAGAATGGCAAGACACAGTTCATATAATATGTCTTATAGAAGTTATAATTATCGATAAATATTGCACATTAACAAAGACTTTAAATATTGTTATATCTTATTATATCCATATCAAAGTGTGTTATGAAGCATTTAATCAGTGTGAACATTATTGATGGTAATAAGTGGACTATACTTATATATCACTTTTCTATTCTATTTTATTACACTACCTGTCAAATTCACACACATATTCATAGAGCAATGACACTGATTACTACCACCCAGTGTGTTAACCGTCTGATCAGGAGGGATACTAACTATTCACACACGTCCACATACATTCACACACTCTTAGCGCAGATGCGCAGTTTAAGGTTAAATAACTTGCCCAAGGACACGCCAACATGCAGAGACGAGGAGTCAGAAATTGAACCGCCAATCCTCTGAATGGTGGATGACTGTCATTGTTCCCTTACAGGGGGTGTAAACTTTGATTTGTTCTTGTCATCCTATTGTGACGGAGGTACTCCGAGCTCTACGCTCGCCCACCACTGGGCTGGAACTCGCATACACCACGTCAAACTCCGGGACGGGAGACAAACGCCCTAGCCAGCCAGCTAAAAGCCCGAGCTCTCAGACAACTGACTGAGGGCGCTCTTGAAGTATCGGGAGGGAAGCTTCACGTTCTACCGCACAGCTACCACTGGCCTCCGTTACACTATGTGCCACTGTAACACTACTAATGTTAACCAGAAAACATTGTAAATAAATTGTTGACATATATGAATGGCTAAACAACTTGCAATTTGAATTCAGTGAGTGACTGCAAATTAAACCACTATTAGTTTATCTTACATTGTTAATGTGTTTCAGACAAGAATAAATGATTTGAAGCATATCATGTCAGAAGACTGTATCTGATTAATTGCAAAAAGTTAAAGGACATCATTTCATGTCACATGCTGCAGTTGGGTGTGTGGATGATATGAGATGAACTGATCATAGGTGATGTGATTTATGAGAAACACTGATTATGACTGGCAGCGGCAACTTGTGTCTGCTGGTGGAATAACAGCCTAAGAAGAAATTTTATTTGTAGAACACTTTTAACAATATTTGAAGATGCTCTACAGGAGCATGGCAAATTAAAAACAATAAAACTACACAGAATAAATTAAAAACACAATCAATATATCAGCTGAACATTAAAAACAGATTTGAGAAGGTGGGTGTTGAACAGTGATTTGAATGTAATGAGATCATTTCCAGAGGGTGGGGGCAGCAGTGTTCTCAGTTGCTGCCCCCACCCTAGAGGAGAGAGTGTACGAGTGGAGCAGTAAGGGGTAAGGGTGTATATATATTATATATATAGGTGAACATTTATTTATGAGCAGTGTCAGAACATACCTGACTGTCTCCTTCAGTAACCTCATGATAACTGTCTTGAAATGACTACCAGTAAAGAAGTGTTGAA
>JANJYP010091655.1:0-10833 GCA_024605115.1 Rastrelliger brachysoma | reverse complement strand
GAGTTGAATCAAGTTCAACTGGACTTGTATTTGTCTTGAAGTCTGATGGTCAGACTAGTGGGGACTAGACAGACCGAAGCATTAAGGAACTGATGAAGCCGCTTGGATAAGAGGTGAAACGTCTGGCACAGCACTGGCCACATGTAACAGACAATATTTCTCACCCACTCCATGATGTGCTGGTCAAGCATAGAGCATTCAGTGCATTTGTCTTTCTATTAAGATGCACTACAGAGCAGGAAGACATTTATACTTGTAGCCATCAAATTTTTTTAGCTCCTCCTTCAGAGTATCAGACACTCTGAGTCAATAGACTGGCCCTCTGAACTTATGTCACCCCTGTCAGGACCTTCATAACCCCATAATTTATCATTTATATTTTCAGCTGTGCAATATTGACATAATACTACAATGCACTGGTGTATATTTCAACTAGTATTTCTTATTCATACTATTTCATGCTTTTTTACACATCCATAGATCCCATTTATTAGCTTTATTATTAAAATACATGTTTTTACACATTTCCTATTATTCTTATAATATATCCTTTCTTATACTTCTTTTATAGAATGCAAGCACATGTAACATGACCCAGTTTCCTCTTAGGAATCAATAAAGTATGTCTGATTCTGATTCACAGTGGATTGCAGCCTTTTCTGATCTAGTATGTACCATAAAGATACAGAACAGTCTTTGTATCACCATTGTCTAGGAAGAGAGACAGACAGAAAGATTCCTTTCCAGGAGGTCAAAATGTCCTCTGACCATGTTGATGAAAACACATCAACGCTGTTGATTCAGTGCCTGACCGTGGTGATTCTATTAGTGTGTAAGCCAATTCAGTGGCAAATCGAACTCTTGTTAGCTTGGTTAGCATCTCCTGATTGAAGGGTATGGTGATTGCTTGTGCTCTTTAATTGGAGTGGCTTGTGTTCATGTCATTGATAATAAGAACAGAAAAAGGTGTTGTTTGTCCACTTCAGAGAGATACTGGTCACCTCTTGATGCTTTTGTTTACTCCCTCTGTGTCCCAGCACAATTATTTGGCTCCACTTCAGTGCTTTACAGTTTATTGAAAAGGAAGAAAACTGTAGAGATCATTCAAAAATACCTCTGCTGTGAAAAGGATTTAATGGACTGGATCAGGAGACACTCAAGTTCATTGCTTACTTTAGTTGTTGTATTACAGATGTTTGTGATAAATTGTGATGTAGATGTTTTAAATCATGTGCAAAGAGAGGAGAAACTGCTTGTACATGAAACAGCTTGCTATTTCTAATACTATATGATATTGTTTTGTTATTAGCATATACTGTATGCATTTTATGATGTGAAAGTCTCTGTGACACATTCTTCTATCATTCATTTTAATTAGCACCTGTTTCAGGTCTTTCCAGTGGTTGCTGTTATTTAAGCCATTCTGTGTTCCACAGCAACAACTCCTCTGCTACTTAATTGCTTTGTTTAACAAAGTGGCAATCAATCATACCATTCACTAGTTACCTGTCATACTATCCAGCCATGAAATAGATGAGGGACACCATTCCATCTTTTCTTTCAACCAAAGCGCTTTTCCTCTGCCGCAACCACTTTTTACAGTCAGTGGAGTAGAAAAAATGTGAGGATTTTAAAAATCTGTCAGTCTTCATCTTGTGCTTTTTCATTGTTCACTCTCAAGTAATCGATCATTCACAGTGAACTAAGCTTTACTGAATAATCAATGAGTCCTTTTGCAACAAAACATATATGCAGATCAAACTTAACCAGTTTTCACTGACAGATATTCATTACACTTTTATGTATTTAATTTGTACATAAGATCAGCTCTCTAGAAAAAGGGAGATCTTTCTATCTCCTTGTATCAATTAAGGTATGTTATATTACATGTGCATTATCAGTTTAGTCCAATAGAGGTGAGTTCCTTTTGATAATCCCTGATAGTATACAGTACCTGAAAGGGCAGGAGAAGGATGTGTTTCAGGGAAGGTTTTTGGGAACTTTATCATTTGATTAATGGAGCATTGATATGCATAGCTTATGAAATGAAAGGCTGGGAAATTGCTTTCCTATCTTGATGGGCTGATAATGTGAATGGGATGGGGAACTTGCCTAGCTCAGTCAACAGCACCTGTCATTACACCTTTGGTCCCTATCAGCCTAGTGATCTGTCTTCTCCCGGTTTGCTTCAGAAGGGTAATCTCACAAAGCAATTAGGACTTCCTCCTTCCCCCCCACTGTATTTAAATGGCAAATTATAATGTACCCTCCTCTCCAGCTGTGGTAGAAGCAATGGCTGTAGTTGGATGTTTGCTCAAGGTGTTGAAAGAGTGGAGAATGGCTCATTAGTCTGGAATTTTGCAAGGTAGAGTACACCTGCATGGCTTACATTCTTTACTGGAGTAACATACAGAATTGTAAATCCACCACGCATTTTAAAGTCTGAATAGAATGCATTAATGATTATTATATGTATACTGTGGGTAGGAAAATTTAAACAAACGACTGATATATTGGAGTTGTATGTGCTCACTTAATATCTTAAAGTTAAATTTGGCACTTTGATTTCCTTAATATATTCAACAGACAGGAGAGAAAGAACGAAAGAGAGCGAGAGAGAGAATACAATATACAATAAAGGTATTGGAGTCAAACTGAGATTTTGAGGTAAAGTCGGCTACCAGAAGCCCCCTAATATCCTTAAAAGAAACCATCCTCACAATAGAACTTACATATCTATTGGACCTTTTTTGGTTGTATGAATAACAATTGCTCTCTGTCAAGATCAGGAACAAATCAGAAGTAGCACAATGTTGTTTTATCACTATGAAAGCTCTTGAGTAATCTATATTGTCAAATAGTTTGGAGGACATTTTTGTGTTTGTTTTTTAAATATGATGTAATATGCAACAATAAAACACAGACTATATTTGCAGTTTAAGTTATGTAGAAGAAAAGTGGGAAAACTGGTACATGTCAGTGATGGAGAGTTGGCTCTGTTATGCTGTGAGGGCCATTCTGCTGGCATGGTTTGGGTCAAATTATCCCATTCTAGGGCAGGGTCACTACAAATCAATGCAAAGTTGTTTTGATTGATCATTTCTATCCTGATGGGAGTGGTCTCCTCCAGGATGACAGTGCCTCCATTCATAGGGCACCTAAGGGTCACCGAATTTTGATGGATATTAAAATGATGTAAATATACTATGGCCTTCACAGTCACCAGATCTCTACCCAACTGTCATCAAAACCCTAAACATTAAATTAGGTAATATCTTTTGGAAGAATGGTGTTCATCCCTCCAGAACCTGTAGAATTAGCATGTGAGTGTGGATTGGCAGCTGCGATTAACAGTTTGCTCACCTGTTGCTCTCCCTAGCTCCTGGATTCATGCTTGGTTGCCTTTTCATATGTAGTATTTCAGTAAATTTACAGAAGTTTGCTATTACTTGATTACCTATACTTTTATCACACTGTAACGCCAGCTCAAATGTGCATTGATTGTTGTTCACAGTTGGCTGGCTTTCACTTTACTCTGAGGAAGCAAGGTGCATTTCCAGAGTGTGAGATGTAACATGGCACTCTCTTAAATGGAAAATATGGTGCTAACCATAAGCAGTAGTTCTGGGTTCTTAACTACTTCCAATACAACACAGAGAGTTATACTTGGCTACATCTGTCTTCATACAGTCTATGATACAAAACAGTGTTAGGTTAAAGAAACATCATCAGTGAACTTCTGTGTTGTTCATGTTGAAAAAAAAAAAAACAAAAACTATGTTTGTTGGTTTGTTTTATTTTCTGAAATTGTTCTGTCACATGTTCCCTTTGTGCAAAGATCCACTATTCTACTGATAACTATGTTGAATGCTGGAAACTGGAGCAATAAAGCTACTTGTAAATTCTGGGTCTCAGTAGCTCAGTTTTCACTATCACAGAAAGTTGTAAGTGATTCCTGGAAAAGCAACCTGTTCCTCTGACTATTGCTTTTCATCAATAGTGTGCTAAGCTGATACATATTTTATGTTTAAAAAGAATGATATTATCCTTTTTAAACATAACATATGTGGTAAAAAAAATTATGTCAGTCATTTTGAATGTGAGAATTCGGGTAATCTAAAATCTTGCATAGTTAAATTATATAATAAGATATTATGCAATGTTGTCACAAGAGTTGGACCTTAACTGTGAGTTTAAAAAATATAATTAGCACAAAGTATAAGAAATAAAATACAGTACCAAGTACAGTACTCTTGATCTGTCACACAGAAGATTTCACTTCAGCATTTTTTTCAACGTTACACTCTACATAAGCTGAGTGAGGAGGAGAGTTAATTTGTTGTTGTTGTGTGGTGTCTCAACTGTAATAACACTATTAATCCTTGAGGAAAGCACCTGCATGCCTGCAAATTGTTTTGTTGAAGTACATTAATTTCAATCCACTTTATCCAATTACCTTATACTGACATGCCAAGGATAACCAACAGCAAACCAAGGTGGAGTAGAGTTTATTGTTTATCTTTTATTTATTTATTTTTTTTTAATTTTATGGTGCAGTTGCATTTTACTCTGGCTTTGCCCTTTAAGAGGCTCCACTGCCGTGCTTATTCACAGGTGTAAGAACTTGGAGGTACTGTACTATTTTAGCCAACACACACAGCACGGTCAAAAAAGTTCTACTGGACTACAACATCATCCTGTATGGTGCTGTGTTGGCCAATTACATACAAGCAAGCACACATTCCTGGTGGATTATGCTTTGTATCACAAATGACATTTTTTATTGTTTTCCTTGCAATTATCACAACAAAAGATCAAAGAGTTGCCACTGTAAAATATTGTCTTTGAGTATTACAAACTAATACGTATTAAAGTTTGTTGTGTACCTCCAACTCAAATTCTTGGATTGTACTTCATTTTGCTCTCAATACTTTAACAACATGCCTTCACCAATGCTACCCTTTCACTGTTTTATTACAGGCTGATTTCAGTCTTCAGGCTTTAGGCCTCAGCTTCTACTTGGATTGTCCCGCAATAGTTTATAGCTTCATATGGCCAAACTAAGCTGGGAAGATGGGAAGCACAGTACTAAATTACTTTGTCCAACCTTGCAGCAGAAGATCTAACCAGTGGTCAGACAGCGGGAGACTATCATGTGTTGGCCTATGCTGCTGCCTGGCTCTCTTCCCAGTCCACTGTTGGGACTTTATGAGTCAGCATTGTTAGAGCCCTTTAGGTATAACACTCCACTTCTGGTTTCTGATAATAACCGGAGTGGGAGGTTATCTGAGATTCTGTAGTCTAGTCTTTCTCTTCAGCTGAAATACTGATGTTGCTGTGTTTTTGTCACTACTCAACAGGTCTGGACCCCTTATCAGTAAAGAGAATTTGTTCTATAGACATGGACATATGACTATAGAGGACTCACAATATCTCCACCTCCTTACAAACCATGTCATAGACGTTTCACATTCCCATGTGTGCAGGTCGTTAAAGATGGTTAGTTGAAGCATATGTTCCAACCACAGTATCTTTCAGCTGTGTGCTTCTTGCTGGTCAGTGATTCTGCTCCCCACTTTCCTTTTGCACAAATGTTCGATTTTTCCCTATCATTATTTTGTCACTGCTGTTCCACTATCATGCTCATTAGCAAGTGTGTCTTGCAGCTCACACAGTTTCATCACTTTCGTCACTGTTGATCATCAGTTCTGAAGCCATCCTGATTGGCAATTCTTTTCCACTTGTGGTAAAGCAGGACAGCAAGTCTTTGCAAAGACACTGATAGTATACTGCAGTTCAGCAGGCATGCAACCAAAATCCCAATAACTGACTTGATGTTCATTTTCTTATCTCTAAAAAAAAGACCTTACATCTGTGTGACGTAAGGTCAGGATCAAAAAATGGAAAATGATTTATTAAGCAGTGATAAGTATGGGAAAACTGTTGATTTTTGTCGTAAAGTGGCAAAACCTAATATGTAGGCCGGTATTAGTGCTAAAAAGATGCAATGAAGAGAGTTTTTATCTTCATAGTATCAGTGTAGAAGTTTAAATTAAGTAATGATGTATCCAATAACACTGGTGTCCAATTTAAAACCATATCCTAGCCCTAGTGCCCAACACACCGACCACCAGTTATGGCATGCTCAGAATGTCTTGGGCTAGGGTTTGGTCCTCGGACCAGGTGAATGCTTGGCGCCTCAGATTTTCAGTGTAGTGTCAGAGCGGCCTGGGAAACTGAACTGGAAACAGCTTTTCATCACAACATGTCAGAAAACTGAGAACCAAACCCTAGCCCCGGCACTTGTTAAGCTGTAATAAGTGCGGGAAAAAAATTTTGATGTTCGTCATTTGTCGCCAAACCTAATATGTAGGCAGGTATTAGTGCTAAAAAGATGCAATAAAGAGTGTTTTTATTCTCAAATAATTAGTGTGAAAAGTTCAAATTAAGTAATGAAATATTCAATAACACTGGAGTCCAATTTGTAAGGTTTCAACACCTCACACATTTGTTTTTTAAAATTTATTCATTTGAGATATTATCATTTAGAACAAACAATTACCTTGACAAAGGCCTTACATCTAAAAGTGTCATAATGAGCTCAGTCACACACTGACACTGTTGATCTTCTTGTGCTCTGCATCTCAAAGGAATGTAAATGAGATCTGTAATGTTTATTCCCTGATGAGCTAATCTTTAAGTGATATTGGACCATAGAAGTCTAGCTGGGATAATTGACAGGATCTTTGAAGAGTGTTCATTTAATGGTTCACTCTATGCATACCTGTAGCGGGATGTCAAGACTGTGGCACATGCACTAGCATTTTCAGTGGTTAACACACAGCTGTGGTTGTTAGTAGTTTAGTTCATTTGTGACCAGCTGGTTAGGGTGCAATCCATATTCTTTAAAACACAAACACTTGTGAGAAGGTGTAGCATGTGTGAAACAGAATAAAGTTTATGGCAACCTAAGTTAAATGAGGACTGCCAACACATTGTCAGTGAAGACTGATGGATGTTTTTTTTTTTTGTTTTTTTTTACACAGGTACATCTCATCTCAAATGGCTGACAAGTACATCTTTATATTTCATCTAACACAAAGAGTGGAGTGATGGCAGCCTAGTGCCCATTGGATGGCAGAGGTTATTATGTGGAGTCCATAGGTATAAACCTTGTTGCACTCTCCTTGCAGATAGAATAAATCTTTAAATATGACTCCTTGGCAGAAGCATAATCTGCAGGCAATGGAGAAGAATGACTTTTCTGCTTGGCTGATTAGGCCACAGCCTGCTGACCCTTGTGTCTTGTCAGCTTCTGAGTGTTGAATGTCTTGTTTATAAATAAAGATACCTGCAGATATCATATCATCCAGGCTTTTGACATTGCCGCTGACATCAAAGTCATTCTTGTGGCAAGCCTGTACCAACTGAGAAATATTTTCTTTGGGACAATATACACACAAGCGTGGCCATGCATACACAAAAATTGTTTACTGAGCTGCTGGAGCTGACCTCTGTGAACATGCTTGCAGATCAGATGGGATCAGTTGTGTCATAACTGTAGTAAGGCTGTTAATTCTCAATCTACTTTTTTCCTCTTTTATCTAATTAATGAAACTGTCTTAATTATATAATTGTAATTTTCCACTGAGGATAGGAAGTGTAGCCAACGAAGATAATGTAATCTGATAATAGGTTTTCAAGGCTGGATGAGAACATTAGATATAAATTCAATAATGCACGATTTGCACTTGGACAATTGGATTTTGATTGGCATAATTGACAATTACCATTCACCGGCACATATCACAGCCAATTGTTTATTGTCTACGATTCATTTTGTTGTTAGAACAAACAATAAATGATGTAACAGAACGGTGACAAACCTCTGATTTGTTCTCTATCACCAAGAATATCTATGTGCTGAATGTATCTGTTGTCATTAGCATTGTGATAAAATTACTGAAGTTGCTGCCTGAATCTGTTCTGTCAATCTTGTCTTGACCTGTATCAAGTCTCTCACATCATTTTGCAATGTGCTTAAAACAACCTTGTTTTTCAAAAAACAATGACAACAATGTCATTTAATATTTTTCTTGGGAAATATCATTTACAATTTATCAGGAAATATATATCACAGAGTAATATTTTACTGTTAGCTCAATGTTCAATTGTGATGCCGCCAAAGACAAGGTAAAACATGTTTTAACATCTTGAATAACCCTCTTATATAATGTTAGTAATCACTGTGGTAAAGATATAGACACTTTTTCTATTAATGCATTTCTATTAGTGTCTTTCTTTTGTTGTTTAGTCTTCATTAGTCTTGATTTAATTGAGTTTTTCCTTGCCCACAGAAAAAAGGCATCCAATTGTCAGTCAGACATTGTAACTCTTGCCTCCAATTCTCTGAGCTGGAGTAGACTTGATGATAAGAAGCAGGTAGACTGAAAAACAAAGGCTAATTGATAGGGGAGCATAATTTTAAGGCTAGCCACTCAGAGTCTTGTGGAATCCTAGGAGGAATTGTTGTTTTAGTTGAGTTGTAAGTTGGCTTTGTTAAATGTGTAGCCCTGTGGTCTTATTTCACTCATTTATATACATAGATTAAAATGTTGAAGTCAAGGTAATAAATAAATAAACTTCACAAGTATAAATATGTTTAAAATGTTGAATTATAACATGTTAAGAAAGTAATTTATGTAGTTAAAAAGTCAGAGACGAAAGGGAGGTGTTACTGTTAAAATAATTCATGTTTAGTTGTTGGCATAAAGTGTAGGAGACTGTTTTTTGTAAAAAAAAAAAAAAAAAAAAAAAAATGCAACAGCAAAGTAGAGTAGAAGCAGAGGTGTAGATGTCATCGATAGGTGTGGAGTAGCTGAGCTGTAAGCTCCAGAAGTGGAGTGGAAGTGCTGGTGGCTTCTTGGGCCGACGACGAGTCGTCCCCTGGTTGAAGACCAGACACTTACCACAAAAGCAGGAGAGCTGCTAGGCTTTAGCTTAGCCTTTTCTTATCATTGCACACTGTAATTTTGCATTGCAGCGAGCAATTGCTAATCTGTGTAGCTAAAGTAATTTAAGGTATTTCGCCATGAGTTAGCATGTAGCTCATTTATTAAGCAGAATTATGTGATTCAGGACTGGACATTTGCCATAAAAAAGGAGAAAGTGAGGACCGGAAGAGCCCTAGACCGTGAGAGAGACTGTAGCTGCTGTACTTGACTGTGTTTCCCGACCACTTCATCCCTTACTGCCCGACTGCATCTTGGCCTTGCCTTGTGACACTGCATGTTTCATTCCTTACTGCGAGACTGCATGGTGCCCTCTGCATTGTTTCCCCCTTCGTCATCTCTAACTGTGTTGGATTTGGAAGTACTTGCTATATTTTTGTTTGGGCTGGTTAAAGCCAGTGAAGCGGCCATTTGGTTTTGGCCTCCCTGCTCACAAGCATGGACTGGGCCTGCAACATTTTATTTTATTTTATTATAAGTTAATAGCCTGGTGTGAATATGTGTGTGAGTGTGGGCTGTGCACATTTGAGTTTCTTGGTCATTTTGTGTTATTTCTCATATTTCATTTGAGTTCATCAAAAGGTCTTTGGATTAAAACTGAGAGTNTAACTAATTTGAAACTACTATTTTTCAACTGTGTAATAAATGATTGTGATTGTTGGAACTAAAAGTTGTGTGTAATTATAAAGTTGATATATTTTGTTTACAAGTAATACAGGTTTCAAGTAATTTAGATTAAAGGGGAAGTATCACTATCTGTTTACTTCTTAGACATAATTGGAGGCACCGCCATATTATTTTACATTCTTATCACATTACTAAACAGGTAAAGCGCCATTTCCAGACGAACTCAGGCCCCTCCCAATGTACTACAACACCCCTATTATTTGTCAATTATTATCTATTAGCTACCTGGGGCTGGGGTTACAAATGCAAGATTTGCTGTGTTTTTATATCTGTGGTGTCATAGGACTGTACATAATCTGGTATGTTTTGCATTTGCCCTCTCTCTAGTGTTCATTTCATCATGTCAGACAGTGTCCACTGTGGTGTCAGTCACTTTTGGTTATTTGTATTTCTATTTTTGACATGAACAATGAACATGTGAGGCCATAGTGATCCCTGATGTATTACTCTGATTAATATTGACTCTAACTTTGTACCACATATTGTTTGTGTCATACACAGTGTATCTGCAGCAAAGTCTAAGCAGAGAAAAATTGCTCTTGAAATGATTATGTCCTGGGGCAGGGACTAACACATACAATGTCTGTGGGATACAAGTATCACAAACTGCACTTGTAAAAATTTGCATCCTAAATACAAGACATTTCTAATCTGTGGTAGTCCCATAGCATATTAAATAGAGCTAACTGATCTCTGTTGACAGAATCTATTAGTAAACCTCTGCTTCTGCTGTATTGCTTAGTCAGCCACAACTGAAAATAAATTTGGAAAAATCACAGTTGAGTGCAGGGTGCACTGAGTGGGAAATATTTTGAAATACATTGCATTGGTTTAAACTTTTCAATCAAAGTAAGTTAGAAAATTGTTTTAATATGTTATCTGCTACCACAGTGGGTAGATACAGCTTTGTCTGTATTTTATGATTGCTTTAACTTCATTGATAAAAAAGAGACAAACTGCATCGCTAAAATTTTACCTTAGAATATAAAATTATGTGCGTGTTTATAAAAAACAGTTCATATGCATAGTACCATGGACAAATAGATTTGATAACTTTATCAGTTCCAAATGTTTGCAGACATATCTTGTTACTTAAACAACATTAAGCAGATGAACAGCAATGCAACATAATTAA
>JANJYP010091634.1:0-11816 GCA_024605115.1 Rastrelliger brachysoma | reverse complement strand
TTAAATTAAATATTGTCATTTTAAAATCTCCAATTCTACATGAATGCAAACGTTTTTTATTCAAAAACTACAGCAAGATTCTTTTTTTTTAAAGACGGAGCTATATTTTGACCAGTGCTATTTTTAGAACATGCCTGGCGGGCACCTTAAGTGCTCCGCGCGGGCACCGTGTTGGTGACCCCTGCGTTAAAACAATAATAATTGATTAACATAAATCTATCTTTCCAGGTTATCTATCCAGGCCCAACGATGTGACATTGAAGCCCTCCATACTGACTTATGTTGTCGTCATGGCTCCTGTTTGTGGTGTTTTGATTTACCTGTCTTTTACTAAAAGAACCACAAGAGCAAAATCACAAGCACTTTCTTTCTGTGCTTCATTCCTTCTAATTTTATTTATTGTTATCCTTCTCTTTCTTATTTTAATTTAACCAGCTGAGTTAAGGGAGTAAATTAGTTCTTGTGTTGGCAGAGCAGTGAGAATTTGTTGGGGTCAAGTTTATCATGGCAGGGTGCAGAGGGGGGAGGGAGGTGAGTGTTTTTAACATTTTTTATTTTGCTCTGACATTTTCAGAATTTGTTTGTTTTTTTTTTGTAAATACTGTGCCAAGTTTGTACAAAGTGAAACATGTAAATATGATTAGTTTGAAATGGCTCCTGGTTGGGGCTATGCTTGACTTGGTGCTGATTGAATAAAGAAAGAGATGTGGTGTAAGTAGCATTTTTAAAACCCAGCAGAAGCTGAACAGTAGTAGAAACCATTTACACTGTCAGAAAAAGTTCATACAACCTCTTCCACCATGTACACCAACACACATACTGGAAACGCAGAAACAACCACAGCCCCTTTGTTGTCAAATCTTGATAACATGTCCTTACATTAATTGATATATGACTGGGTCAGACTTGGGTTTTTTAGGTCAGTGGCACAATTGCTTTCTTCTGCATAAAGATGGCAACATGCCACTGATATGTCTGACCACACACCTTATTCACTATTTGCTATTTAGATATTGTGTGTGCAGGATGAGAAGATGACAATTGCTTCAGTTGGAAACAAAGACACATGTGCAATGCTCAACACTCTTAGTGGAAAAAATGTCCCCATTAATAGATAACATCTGTACCCCACCACTTAATTGTACACAAGCTGTACAGCCAAGAGGGAGGGAGATAAATTATAGCTAGGTGCTTAAGGTGCGCAATTCTCTCCATACTCACATATCATTCATTTACATTGGTGGAGCAGATTGTTATTATAACATATTGAATTGTATAGTTTATAGTGTTGATCACATTATTTCTGTCCATTAATATGTAAACATGCATTGATAAAAATCACGGTTAACTGTAGAAAATTTGGTATTCTGTTGTAAAATAAGTAGTGTCTATGCATCTTCTCAAAAGTTGGAGACACTCTGTCAGTGGATGTACCCTGTTTCTGACAATCACAGAGATCTGGTGTGTTGCATGATAATCCATTTATTTTTGCAAAAGGTTTCCATGTGTGGAAGTGGACATGTTTGCAACTAAGTGGCCTATGTTGTTACATTACAGAGGGAAGTTTTGACAATTTTCCACCTGTGTCTCCGATGAACACAAAGGACTCAGCTCGTCTCCTTATATATTAGTCTCTCGAGTGGATGAGAGACTAATATAAGCATCTTCTGCAGTTTACTGCCATTTCTCGTCACTGCTGTCCAGTTGCTACTTTATGTATTTATATAAAAGAACACCATCAGAACACCAATAGACGTCAACATCCTGTCGAGCCATTTGTTGGACAGAGTTGTGCTGCACATCTGTGTTTAAGTTACAAGTCAAACTGTGTTCAGAAGGCTCATTAACTCGTTCTTGTTCCATTTCTTGTTAGGACAGCAGTGGTATGCAGGACTGTGGTTTGTGGGAATGTCTCATGAACCATGAATCCCCTAACAAATTTTTTGGCAGTAATTTGTTGGCAGTCTACTAAACATCCACACAACACACAGCAAAGTTGAAAGACAGTAGAGTCAGTAGAGTCTTCTACAGTGTGTGACTGAGGAGGAAATATAACTCTTTGTAACAGGAATGAAGAACTGCAACTCAGTATTTCAGTTGAATGTAAACTAGAGTAGAGAGAATCAGTCTTGCAACAAACAAGATTGACATTTAATGAGATTCATTAAAACTGCCTCAAAGGGAAAAAAGCAAATAAAGTCATGTTTGCCAAAGTTATACAAATAAGATTTTTTACTTTCTTTGTTATTGTTTAGTTAGACCACTTTGCTTTTTACTTTCATGGCAAATTTCTACTGTCTACACTTTCATATAAAATAAATATTATTTTCTACTTTATGTTCTTGTCTAGTTAATACTGTGCAACTTTAAATGGTTATTCTTATTAGACTGTAAAACAACTTTGTAGAGCCTAATAAATATACACATAAATAGCATGCAGTTGTTTTTTAATTATTTTTTTGTTAACTGTTCATGATCATGTCTTCAAATGAATTGTCAAGTCACCAAACCCCAAAAATGATCCAGTTAACAATAATATAAAAACAAAGTTGTGATTTTCTGTTGATCAACTTAATAATAATAAAATGAATAGAGTGAATTTCATATGTATAACTAGTGGAGTGACTCTTTAATCAAATGAATCATTACAGTATTAACATGATGAATTCTGTACAAACACAAAATGTCAAATTTACTTCACACTATAAGCACAAACTGTACAAAATTCTGAAAATACATTTTAAAATAAGGTTAAAGGTTGATTATGTAATATGGGGCAGAATACCGCCATCTAGTGCTTTTAGGTCATAGTTGCAACAACACAGCAGTCGGGTTGTCTAGTTTGTTGCTAGATCTGGTGCAACAGGCCAAAACACACAAAACAAAAACATGATTTGTGGGCTGCAAATAAAATTTTTCCATGTAAATATCCTGGCTGTGTTATTGTTGTCAGATTAGTGTTTCAAATTAACGTGATTCCTTAGTCTCTGGTGACACATTGAGTGATTTTATGATTATTTGCTCTACATTTCCTACACATTCTTCTTTTAATAATCTGTTGTCTCTTCATTTTTCATACGGACGATGATTTGCCTGCCTCTGTCAGTTCTAAACAGGAAGCACAAAACACCCGAAACAGCAATGATGACAAGAATGCACAATATGGTGGTCATCACACGGCTGTGATCCTGTGCCGGCTCAGTGGGGTTGTGAGATTTATCTGGCAAGATAAAATGATATTATCAGTTATTGTTATAATATGTGGGTTTATCCAACTTGTTCTGAATGACTTAACAAGACGTCTAATTCATGACAACGATGCACATATACATTCATTCATTCATATAGATTTGCTAAAATACTTGACAGAATACTATGACAGCTACTCACCATGGTGTGGCTTCACTACTTTGATTGCAGATGATTCAGCAATACCACAGTTTGTATGTACTGAAACAATGTAACTCTCCTCTTTGATGACATTTGAGATGGTCAGATACACATACGTCAGTCTGTCCCAACCACAGGTGTATTCCTTTAGGTCACTGTTACACTGTATGACACCATGTGAGTTACTCCACTGATATTGTTCTCCTTTACAGTTGTTTCCAATCATGTCAATTAAACTGCAGTTTAGTGTCACATGTTTTCCAGCAACAACCTTCACTGTGTCGTTGCACTTCACTGACACAGCTGAATGAGAAAAGGAGACAATAATTAATATAATAAACAATAATACATAATGCATTAAATATGTATTTCTTCTACAAGCAGTGTTAACATACCATCATTTGAGGCACTGCTTTGTAGAATAGTAGCTGCACAAAGTGAAATGAAATATGTCCACATCCTGAAGTTCTGTTGTCACAAACTGAAAGAAAGAAAGAAAGAAAGAAAGAAAGAAAGAAAGAAAGAAAGAAAGAAAGAAAAAAAGAAAGAAAGAAAGAAAGAAAGAAAGAAAGAAAGAAAGAAAGAAAGTAGAGAAAGTAGAGAAAGAAAGAGTAGAGCTAGTTATTTGAAGTGACTAGTACTGTATTGTTTGGCAGTTTGATCAGAGTTTCATTCCAATATCTGCTTTCTTTTTTCCCCCTAACACTGAGTACACAGTAATAAAGTCACACACAGTCACAGCATAGCTCAGCTCAAACAGCCACTCTCTCTCTCTCTCTCTCTCTCTCTCTCTCTCTCTCTCTCTCTCTCTCTCTCTCTCTCTCTCTCTCTCTCTCTCTCTCTCGGTAAATTTTCAAACTGCAACAATTTAAACAGTAGATTTAAACTCATTATTTACTAATTACTGTTCTTCATTGCACACCCATGATACTGTGTGCTGATCCTGAAACAGGATTACAAACCTCAAGAGACAACTCACAGTAGTGACACTAAATAACAAGCCTTCAATGAACCGTGCAGCAACACAATACAACATCATCAGTAATAATATCAATCATATCTTTTTCAGAGAGAGAGAGGAACTTACCTTGTAGACTGCTTGCATGAAGTGACAGTATAAATCCAGCGTTATGTGTACACATCACAGTGTGGGAATTTCCTAGTGCTACACAGAACAGTCTGCACAAATGGAAAAAAACACTGGGGCAGGAACTAAAAGCAAAGGGAGGGAGAGGAGGCCTGAAATAAATCAGGGTCAAGGGTTGATATGCCCAGCTCTGAATTAAATCTCAAGTGATTCCATGTAAAAAGTCCAAAAGAAAAAAAATCATACTTTTTAAAATGTGAAAATCTAGTATTCAGTGATTCCTGTCACAGCACATGTCAGATAAACAGATTCCTCCAGTGTGTACTTAATCTTGACAAGTAAACTATAAAAGAAGAAAGGGTCATTATGATGTCATTGTGACTGCATTTGATTTTTGGATTAATGCCAGAGCTGTTCCAGGAAGAAAAACATTTCTCCCGGGACACAATTTGTCCCGTTTTTTGGCAATAATGTAAAAACTTGTTTTCTTATTTCTGTAGCTGAAGAGGGGGTGGGGTGGGGGGGGAGGAGGGGGCATTTGTGATAAAGCTCTGCCTGTGGTGGTTTAGACAAGGCAAGGCAGCTCTAACTTTTTATATAATTATTTATTTTAATTTCATACATGGAGGAACTAAATGTGCTTTATAACTTAATTTTAAAAAAAATCTAAGAATTGGACAGAGGACATAAAATAAAAGGCTATAACAGTAAAATTGGAAAAAGACTTGTCAGACCTAAAACCAGTTTTCCCAGTATGTTGAAGGTAGAGGCTTAGATTTAATAGGTTTTCATATGAGAAAAATATTTTAATATGTCACAAAAATGTGGTTAAAATGGGAGTCAGTGCACCCTAGTCAGGTTCAAGGGTGTGGAGTGTTTGAGCATTATCTCCCATTCTATACACCATGCAATAGAGGGAATCATGGAATTTACGATAAAACACAAATCCTTAGAAAGTTTCATACAATTTGCATTTAGACTGGCCGATATATATTGAAAATCAAACACGGAAAGTACATGTATGCTACCTTAATAGCTTAACTTCTTCCACTCACTGATACCTATTCTTATTTTCAATGAATAAATAAAATACTACTGTGTCTCCTATGTCCAAATTTTATGTTCATTGCTCAGTCTGAACTCTGAACTAATAATAATAGTCCGGCCCGGCCCACCACCACATGGTCCCTTTTTTTCCACAAATCCAAGGTGCCACCCATAGACATTGTTCACTTGTATTGAATTTAATGGAGTGAATATGGCAAGTCCCTCTACAACCCTTCATATCTGTGCTGTTTTACCTTTGACTGAATGCTTCTATAAAACATAAAGCACACTATATGATATTGGCTGATGTTTTTTTTTTTCCATCCTTATGATAGCTCTCCAAACAAGTCACACCTCCGTCCAACAACTGCATATACCTCAACTCAAACCAGTGTGTAGTCAAAGATGGCTGCATCATGGTATGACTAAACAGAATAAGTCTAAACTGTTGTCATAATGCAGATTTAATTCATGACCATATTCATTTATACATGGCTCTGATTATAACTGGCTGAACTCAATATGACGTCAAAATCAACCACAAAATGACACATTAACCTGTTAAACCTGACAGGTCATAAAAAAGGAGAATAAACTTTCTCAAAACTGAAAGTTCTTAGAGTTGGCGCCATTGTGCAATCATGTACTACACAGTGACATAATGAACTATCCTTTGTTAATGCATTTCTTGAATCTCCACAAGCCCAGACCATCTAAAAACAAGAACAAGTAACGTTCCCCTGATCAGTGTCTCAGGTAGCGGCTTGAGGGAGATTAGCTGGGTTTTACATGGAGCCTAATATACAAATTAGAAAGCACAAATTGAATGAAAATGCTTCATGTAAAAAAAAAACAAACAAGAAGGGAATTTTCTAAGGTTTCAGAAGGGTAGAATATTCTTTTTCCCAAACTGATTAAAGGCAAAATGTTATCATGTAAACGGTGAAACGGAAAATTGTCTCCACCTTAACGTAGCCTAAATACACAGTGGTAACTTAGCTTACGCTAGCTCACGCAACTTTGTGAATGAAAAACGCATCATACCATACGAAAGTTTTAACTTCCATTCAAGCTTGGAAAACTTAACAAATGTAACTCATTCCCCACCACTTTTTACTCCAGACATTCATTCACAACTTTCTGGTTTTAGGAGGGGGCATGGCTAGTACAGCCACACATGTCGCAAAGTAAGCCTACCAACTAAAAGGCCCGCCTCCTCTGCAGAGCCTCCAATAATTGTGCTTTGCTTGAACAAAAGTGGCACAACAGAATAGCATAGAATAGAATACAAGCTTTATTGTCACTGCATTACATACAAAATTTAAGGTGCCACTCTGATTAGTGCTTTAAAAAAACAGAAAATAGAAATAAAAAAATAAAACTAATAATAAACAGCAACGACTGCAATCACATGACTTTTACATGAATTTGCACATCACACAGCTGCAAAACATCTGCATTGATTAAACAACAGACCGGAATAGTTCACGTCACATGTTGTCCTTTAGTCTTCAATCGGAATGAAAAAAAAGTCTCCAAGTAAATCTGACTATTGAGGATTGTTTCCAATTTTTCTCTCACAGATTATTACAAATAGCTAACTGGAAAAAAAAGAAGAGACATACAGGGAGAGATAGAGGGAGGGCGCCAGAGAACGAGAGGAATAAAAGAGAGATAGGGAGAGGAGAGACCGAGTAGAAAACAAGACTCAAAACTGCCCCTACAGGGTCACATGTATCAATCATATCCAGACCAAAAAATGTTCTATTTACATGGTACAGAAATGTTTAGACATTATCATGACAACAACATACAAACACTTATAAACACATTTCAGAATGTGTTGTCTCGTCTCTTACTTGGATTGCTAAATTTATTCTTATTATATACAGCTGTGGAGGGTTTCTGTATCTTAGTTGTATACAGGAAAACCAAAACTACCACAAAAGCAACAGTGAACAAAATACCCAATATGGTGGGTCTTGAAGTCGCATTGCGGTCGGTCTGTGGTGTAGCTGACAAGATAAATTGATATTGATCAGTTATTATTATCTTAATATGTAGGTTTAATCCAACTTGTTCTGTAAGTCTGATACTCACTTGTAATGTAGGTTGTTGGTGTTTGGGTTGTCTGGACTTGTTTAACTCGTACTTTGATTGTAGATGAATGATCAATACCACAGTCTGTACGTAATGAAACAGTGTAATTCTCCTCTGTGATGACATTTGAGATGGTCAGATACACAGAGGTTGGATTGTCCCAACCACAGGTGTATTTCTTCAGGTCACTATTACACTGTATGACACCATGTGAGTTACTCCAATGATAATGTGCACCTTTACAGTTGTTTCTGGTCATGTCAGTTATTTTGCAGGTCAGCGTCACATCTTCTCCAGCAACAACCTCCACTGTGTCACTGCACTTCACTGACACTTCTGAATGAGAAAATGAGACAATAAATAATACACTTAATAATATATAATGCATCTACAATATACACACTTGATATATTTCTATATGTAAAAAATTAACTGGTACAACCATCATTTGAGACACTGCTTTGTAGAATAGCAGGAGCACACAGCAGAATGAAACATGTCCACATGGAAGACATCCTGAAGTTCTACAAACTGGAAGAAAGAAAGAAAGAAAGAAAGAAAGAAAGACAGAAAGAAAGAAAGAAAGAAAGAAAGAAAGAAAGAATCTTTTGTAGAGGGATCAATCTCAATATTGATGCGACTCTTAAAGGTGAAATAAATAAACATTAAACCTCACTGGTTGAGCTATGTTAGAAATCAAACTTTCACTAAGTGTAACTAAACTGAAAGATGTTTCTAAAAGCACTAGAGACAGACTAAACACTAACATGTCTATATTCGATCAGCACTGCCTAGTTGGTATGTTTGAGTTTCATTTCAGTGTCTGCTCTCTTTCATTTTCTTTCTTATGTTTTGTCTAATCCAGGGGTTGGTGAACTCTTGTTGTATGCTGCTCTTCAACCCCTCTTCCAGTCGTGTGGTGTTTTGCAGAATTATTCCATAATTCCGGAATCTCAGTTACCCGAAAATTTCCCATTGCTTTCGCCAGGCACAGCATCACTGGCTGGGCACACTGGGCTGAGATGGGGAGGGGAGGGGGATGCGCGCACTGCTCAGTCACACTCACACAGACACACACATGCTCCAGGCACGTCAAAAATTTAATTCATAATAATAATTTCATTTCTTATATGAAAGAAGAAGAACATTTTTCTTTAACAAAATTCTATCAGACTATGTGCGGATTCTATCTGCTGTGTTTTGTATCTCCATGCCAACGGGAGAGGCGATGACGCTTGCTGGTACTGTTTATAGAGTCTATGAGGATTTAAAAATGATTGCCTGCTCCTGTTTGAATTGTGTCATGGATTTCACATATGTTGGTTGTGATATTTGAAAAAATATTATTTAAACTCATAAACAGCATTTGTGTAATCCAAGGCACAACAACAGGATCAGAAGACAATTATTTTCTCTCCATTGAACACCTTTTTTTTCGGTCTCACAGTGGTGATCCACTAGCACGCGATGCAAACTCTGCAACGCTCTACCCCTATTAATTTCTATGAGACGCGAGTTCTACCCCCACATTGCATTCTGGGTACGTGGCGCGTCGAGAGCTGTGGTCGCGGCGCGTCCAAAAAGTTCAACGATGCTCAACTTTATGCAAATGAATCCATCCATCGTGTCGGATCGGGAGGCGAGTATCCAATAGCGGAGCAAAGGGGGAGGCCGCCAGTCTTCACTTTGCCACTGCTGCTCCATTCAGCTTCCCACCTTGTCAGTCAAGTTCATCAATCCTATATGTATGACAATCCTAAGTATTGTCAAGAGAGCTCAGACACTTTTGTCAGTTCCATGAGTGCTTCTGTCTGCTCCACCATCCCCTTGCTTCTTGTCATCCACTACCAGTTTACCCTGTACACACTGTCTTGTAATAAATAAAACACTATTATACTAGTCTCAGTTGTGTTGCATTTGGGTTCTCCCACTACCACTATCTGGTGAACTGTCGTATGCAGTTCTTCAACCAATCTTCAGTGGCTTCCAGTCATGTGGTGTTTTCGGGGACTGCTTGCTTGTCTGAAGCTCCATAATTCCAAAATCTCAATCACCCCAAAAAATCCCCTTGGGTTGACAACCTCCTAGTCTAACGTGTCTGGGTGATTCCTGTTTTGGACCACATATTCATGTCCTTGAGTTTAACTGGAAGTGAAACTCCTTTGATTTTCTGTAATTTCAAACACAGGTGCAGCCGGCTTAACCCAGGTAGAGCTCTGCCCCAGCCAAGTGAGCCTCTGGCAGTGTAGCAGTTGCTACACCCACNGGTAGAGCTCTGCCCCAGCCAAGTGAGCCTCTGGCAGTGTAGCAGTTGCTGAAGACCCGTGGATGAGAGTAAGGATGTGTTAGCGTTAGTGGAGTTAGCAGGATTATATCAGTGAGTCCTGCATCCTGCTGGGGAACAGCAATATAGGCTGGACCATATTTCGCAGTGTCTTCGGAAATAGTAAGCCTCGGGAAGTTTGGGCAATAGAGCCTTATGTTGAAAATGACCAAGTCTGTCCTTTAAATGTCTAGTAAAAATGCAGCTACTGCCAACAATTAGCTTAATTCAGCACAAAGGCTAGACAGCTAGACTCAGACATGCCTTCATGATCAGTTGGTAACTTTTTAAAACTACAGCAATTAAAACTGTTTATCTGAACTGTGTATTATTTTAGCAAGTCTATGTATCTGTATGTGGCTGTGCATCTCTGTATGTTTGACCACCTGACAAGCCGATGGATTTGCACATTTCTGTTTTTATTATTATTATTTTTTAAACTTTTGTGATTTTCAACACATCTGCATATATTCTTATTTTGGTATCATGTTTTTTATCGAACGCCCACAATACAGTGTGTTGATCCTGAAACAAGATTCCATACCTTGAGTGACCACAGTAAGAAACTCTACTGTAAGTGCTGATATTAAATTACACTGCACAACTATGAACTATGCAGCATTACAACACTACAACACCCTCTGGTTTTAGATCTCAATAATATCAATAATTATAAATATTTTTTTCAGAAAAAGAGTAACTTACCTTATAAACTGCTTACATGAGTGGTGACATTTACATGAACACACCACAGCTGGGGGATTTACCAGTGTTTGATGATACAGTATCCTGCACCAATAAATAAAAAGAACATGGGACAAGAAATAAAAGTAAATTGAGAGAGCGGTCAAAGGTTGTGTTTTATTAGTGGACAATGTGCTTATGAACTTCTGCCATAACCATATACTATAAACTCCATCATATAACTCATCAGTTGATTCAGGTGGGAATTTTGGGGAAAGTCATGTGGTTGAGAAAGGGGTAATTCAACCAAATTAGGTGTTCAACTGTGAATTAAATCTCAGATGATTTTTTTTTTAAATAAAAAGATCAAAAGAAAAGTCTTTCCAATAAGAATGAAGCTCCATATAGCTCAACTCAAACCAGTATAAGGTTCAAGATATCTGCATCATGATTATAATCATGATCTTATCTATAATCATTACGCTGACTTCAGTCATAACCATGTTAATTTATTAATGGCGCTCATTAGATTTGATAACAATGTGTAAATATTCTCAAGCCAAAAGAAAACAAAAATCCAAACACTAAATCTGAAGAAGTATACATCAACCAATGGGATTCAATATTTCAATATGTACAACATTTTCAATCAATATGAATATGATTCTGAAATCTGGCACATTAACAGACCATAAACAAGGAGATAACAATGATAACAATGCTATTTATCTCCAAAAGCTGAAAGTTGTTAAGACTTTGCACCATTTTGTAATCGTGTACTACAACACGGTGATGTAATGACCCTTTGACGAAAACAATCTCACCACAGTACCTGTTATCACTACATTATCTTCACAAAGTGAGGAGAGCCAGAGCCCCAACACCCATCATGTGTTCCTTCAACCATGGAACCTCTGAGAGGATCCTGACCAGCTACATCTAAAAATAAAATAATAGAGAGTAAAAAACGAAAGTAAGAACAGGAATAATGAAAACAGTGAAACAGCTATACTCAGACATACCCTCGTGATAAGTCGTTAACTTTACACTATATTCGCACTCTTTATTATTTTAGTGAGTTGTAAAGTTACACACATTACATGTCCACAATACTGTGTGATCATCCTGAAATCTCAAAGACACCACAAAGAGAAACTAAAAGTACTGACATGATAGTAAATAACA
>JANJYP010091631.1:0-11323 GCA_024605115.1 Rastrelliger brachysoma | reverse complement strand
TACCATCCAAGTATAGACCTAACACAGGCCTCACTTCTACTCATTCAAGGCACATACTATTGAACAATTACCTTAACTCTCCTAGCAGGGTGTTAAAGAGTCTGTATCTCATGGAGCACGCAGCTTGTTTAAGGGTAATGAAGACTGGTCAAACTTTATGATTATGATTTGGGTATATTTTGGGTCACATTAAGTCCAGCTAAAAGAAATGAATATATGGTGTTTTTAAAATGCTTATATGTAAAAATCCTGACCAGTATAAGGAGCGTGAATGTGTGCAGTACATTTTATACCAAAGTCATCAACATGAAGACAAAAAGAAATGTTGATGGAACTGTGATTACACTATGGGAAGAATTAGGATGATCATAAAAATAATAAATCTGGTAGTTTCTCCTGTTGGTTTGAACAGAGCTGATGAACTGTGTCGTTGCTAAGAAACAAAACCTTCAAAAGATCTACTTGATCTTTGCACTGCTCCCGGATAGAGTTTGTAGCTGATGCAGAACTGTTATGAAATTAGATAAGTGCACAATGTGGGCTGAGCATACCTTGCTCGCTTTGTTGCTGGTTCAAACAGGAATGGAAGATGTAGGAGCAGCAGAAGAAAGAAGCGGTGAACTACCCCACCATAAACTAAATGACAGGGCTAATTTTGCCGAGAAGCCATTTTCGCACCACCACAAGCAATGTCCCGTCTGGTGGACTAAACTGCCCTGGAAAAGGGAGTGAAATGGAGCCAAATCAGACAAGGAAAAAATGAGACGGAAATCCTAAATTATTAGTCTCCCAAGCCAGTTAAGAGTGGGATGGAAAGTTTGAATGTGATGTGTTGGAATGTGTTATTGGTATTTCAACAAATCACTTGTCCTGTCCAACACACACCTTCTCCTCACTGTAAAAGAGCCTCAGGGCCGTCTCCCTGCAATTATGACCCTCTATAAAAACTAAGGGTCAGTGTATCTGCTGGAAGCACCTAGGGCTGCGTGATAAAGCTGAAAAAAGCATCACAATAAAAAGCTACGTTTAAATGACCTATTTTTAATATAGCAGCAGAGGGTTGAACTGAAGACACATACAAATATATAAAGCTGACCTGTCCTTTTTTTTTCATTCTTCACCATTTCTATTGTTATGTCCATGCCAAGCAGCTTTTTTGCATGCCACCTGCTTATGAGTCAGGGAGGAGGATGTTTGGCTTTGTTCATGCAAGTTTGCATATTCGTTATGTGTTTTCATGGCGGCTTGCATTTAAGTGAAGCTATCAAAAATCCTATCAAAAATGCTCTTACTGCTGCTGCTGATGTACCTCAAAGCACCTCAGGTAAAAACAACTGAATTAAAGATAGCATGCAGAAACTCAACATCATGAGCTACTGGAAGCTGATGTGTTTACATGCGTTATGTGAATACAAAGTAATGACTAGTTCTTAGTTGTAAACAGATCAAATGTTTCTATTTAATTCATCTGATTTTCAACATATTTAGGAATGTCACTCAACAGTGTACTTCATCCACAAATGTAAAGCTGCATTAACAATGATTAGAGATACTAAGACATAAAAACATCAAAACAACTCAATAAACAGTCACTACATCTTATTGGTACATAATGTTATGTTATATATTATTACCACTATTGTTTGCACAATGTACATACATTCTTTAATGTTTGTGTACCTATTATTCATTGTTCTTTTAATGCTCTTCTATTATCAACATCAATTTCCCCACTGTGGGATTAATACAGGAATATCTGATCAGATCTTACGATGATGCTAAACTGAGTTCCATCACTCAGCATCACACAACACAGACAAAGCTGAAGTGATCAAAGGTTTCAGGTCCTAAATACAAACTGAAGGCATCCTAGGTAGACTAATAACCCAAAAAACAAAACTCATGTAACTATCTTCTAATGTCACAATATCTGAAATAGTTAAACGTCCAGACTATAGTTTATCTTGTTTTTTCTAGTATTGCTAACAATCACTTAGCATTACAGGCTAAGTAACATGTAAGCTAATGATGCTGACACAAATGTTAGTATATAAACATAATGTTAAGCTAGCTGGTAGAGCTGGGCAATTAACCAAAAATATATCGAAACCATCATTTAGGCCCTCTAATCAACATAATCTTATTCATGTCAATTATTTCAATTATTCCTTTCAACTTGTTATTTTGTATTTGGTAACTTGCTTTTTAAATATGATCTCACAAAACGTTTTCATATCAAGTTTTTGATTTCATTCTTGGAAAATTTCAATAAATAGCCATAAATAGATAATCCGTGGGTGTTCCTGAATTATTTTAAAATTACATAGCCATGCCAGCTTTAATAGTTGAGCATAAAAAAATAATCATTCATTGATCATGATACTGATGCTAAGTAATATCACCCAGCCGTACTAGCTAGCATTGCTCAATTATAGGTTGCTACTAAAACAAACATGGGCTTTGAAAAGTGTCAAATCAATGTAGAAATATAGTAATTAATAAATAAATTTAAAAATGTAGGAATACAGAAATAAACAAATGTAGAAATGCCTTCACCTTTTCATTAAAAATGTATTTTTTTAAAACACTGTTTTAAATGGAGTGTTTTGACGTTTATTCATGCCTGAAAACAACATGAGCTGTTGAATAGAAGTGAGATCCCAGCAAATGTGGTTTCTGTTACTGTAATTTAAATCTATTCACATCTATTGTATTATACTGCATTAAACATGGAGCTATGTTTCTAGTGTGGCTACACTGAATGCACATCTGTATTTCAGACTAAGTCCAGATTGTGCAGAGCTCAGCTTGAACAGTGTTCAGGTCCTGGTAACACCTCTGGCTTCCCATGGATTCTGCTGTGTAATGAGCAAAAATACCACTTGAATTCCCTCGTGCACACTAACAATAAACTTCTCTCTCTAAATGCGTAGCTTGTTTTTCGTTAAATGTTTGTCACACTAATCAGATTGGAAACGTCTGTGCTCTTGGTACATTGTGTCAGCGTGTGAACAATGTAACAGATAAATCAGGTCAAAATGTTGTGACCGGTTAGGTCAGAAATGCTCTCTAGATATCCAGTCAATGAAGACTGACAATAAAATAACTGCTAACCTCCACTTCAGTTGGGTCCTGATGATTTATCTGTTTGTCTAATTCATGAGACCATGTTGTGAACAATGTCCCTAAAACAACTGTAGCATGTTGTACCACTCACTGAACAACCAGTGAATGATGCCATTTGTAAAAATAAACTGGAGACTAGCTGGTGAACATCATGGTGCATATAACACACACACATACTGTTCATATTGTGACTCATAATAAGTGTCTACACTAATTCACATTCATTAATTCAGTCATTAATAAATGCTTGATAATTCCTTCTGTGAAAAAAAACCAAAAACATTCACAATCATTACTTTAAGGTCCAGGAGAAGATTTGTGTTTAATGTGGAATTTAAAAAAACTTTTTCTAATAAACACAGATCAAATTTATACATTTTATTAAATAAAAATTGTGTATCAACTTCATAAAAGAAGAAGATTATGCATTTTATTTGTTTTTGTAAATTGTGGGTCACATTAGGAAAAGTCTGCATAAAGGGAATGTTTTTGTGGTGGTTTAAAAAAAGGGTCAAATTTGACCCTGAACAGTTTGTAAAGGTTAAAGAGGCAGAGATGGTTGAGACCAAACCAGAGCTGAAAGGACGAGACTCTAGGTGGATACAAACACAAGTCCAAATGAATGCTAATCATAACATGTTAGTCGTGGGTTGTGCTTCTTGTTTTTTCCTCAGTTTTCTTCCCATATAGCATATTAAATGTAAACTGCAATTACCTGTAATGTGACTCTAGAAAAATGTACCAATGCATCGAGCTGCAGCTACACTGGTAGCACACATGAGACTCAGGTTCCATGCTGAGATGTAACTCAACTGTTCTTCTTAAACACCAAACCATGTCCAGATGTGACCGGTGTTGTCACACAGGCCTCTACCATTCTGACCAGTTAGACGTAAACACTCATGTAAAACAACTTTAGTCTTTCTGACATAATGACTGTATCATGGCACTCACTGGATTGTCAGATGGTATCACTTGCCAGCAATGGAATTTCCCCTTTGCTGGCTCTGATGCTATCTTCCCACCCTGCAAGCCCTCATCACTGAGAGGCAGCTTACACGGGGGTAACTCCATCCCCATGACTGAGTTAAAACAACAATAGCCATCTCATAAAAAGCAGGCGCTTCCCTTCAAATATTTGGCCATTTGGGGGCTTGAAGACAAGACAATAAAGCAGACGGAGGAGGCTGTGAGAGGGGGGGGGGGCAACCTGAGTCATTTGCATTTTATTGGCTCTCTGATAAAGCTTGTGCATACCAAAGTAGGGTCAGCCATGAAACAAACCTTCTGAATGCATGTAAAACAAAGCTCTAGTGTCAATTGTTTATCTTTCTCCCAAAACTAGCTCTTAGTCATTCTTTCCTTCACCCAAACAGTCAGAGAGAAGACCAGGAATGTGGAGCAGAAAGGTACCACACAGCAGAAGATTCAGATGTAGTTGCTTCTATTTTCTCTGTCAAACTCTTCCTCTTTGGCCCCCGTCTCTGAACTATGATTAACAAAGCATCTGCTGGAAGGAGGAGGGACAGGTTATTAGTTTGACAAGCCTGCAGTTAACATATTTCCTCAGAGCAATGGCAGACTGTAAAAAGCCAACCTCTGCTTACTGAAAGCTTTCTGCATGTTTTCCTCATCTGTCTCCATTAAACATATCAAGTGTTTTAGGTGAGTCGCTCCATACATACTCTTAGTGATACAATACCGCACTGCACTGTGACCCTTTTGTTTTAGGGAGCATGTCAGATGTTAGAGCAGGAGGGTCAGACTCATTTTAGTTCAAGGGTCACATAACAGTGAATTTGATATAAGCGGGCCGCACCAGTAAAACTATATATATGTAATTATTAACTAATATATCAAATATCTTTATTGTAACAAACAATCTATTTACTGTGAAAAAATGAGCAGTTTCAACAATATTGTCTGCTTTGTCACATTACTTGGTACGACATCATGTCCTGTTTTACCTAACGTGAAAATATAACATGCAATAATAATTTAAATGTATTTTATTGAACCCTAACCCTAACCCTGAAAATTACAGGAACTTAATGAAAACATAAAAAGAAATCCTCATAACTACTTATAAGACTATTTATAGCATAAGAACCTTGTTAAAACTATTGACTATGAATTAAAACAACAATAAAATGAATGTGTTGAACCTGTGCTAAAGCAAAGCACGACATTTTTAAATTTTTTCTTTCTTTTTTTTTTACATTTTGAGCCACTTTTCTATAATCTTCATATTTTGTAAATGTATCCATTGAACCCTTTGGTGGGCTGGTTCTGGCCCACAGGCTACATGTGTATAGTTATATTATTATTATAGTTAGATTATAGTTCATTCTTATCTGTCTCTTCACTAGGTCAATATTAAAAAATATAACAGCAAAATAGCAAACACAAAAACAAATGTGTGCTGTGCACTGTTTCATGAGGGCGACATGTAAGTCCAGTAGGCAGGAAACAATACAGAGGAGCATATTAAACTACTAGGCATGGAACACACTGATAGTGATGTTACTGTTAGCAACAGCCGCTGTCCTTTAGCTCCACAGCTCCCAGCTGCTGAGACATCAGGACGTCTGCCACCTAGTTCAACTGTAAAACTAACAACATGCAGACTGTGAAGCAAAACGCAATGTTTCCCATTTATTATGTAGAATGTGGAGGCACACTAAAGTTTCATTTGTGCCACCACAGTTTCATAGTCAGTCAAACATGTCTGGACACTCTCCAAAATGTTCAGCAAAGCATCTCAGCCTGCAGCAGAACTACTCTGTCCTGGTAGACTTGTTGAACTTAGATTTAAGCACTTCTGCTTTCTTTGTTTCAGAGAAGTGTGGACATTAGTCTTTTTGATGGTTTCTTTGAAAGATTTATGAACTGGTATCATTTCTTTCCCATGCTTTGTGGGTGTGACCTTTCTGCTGTGTCGTCATCACCCTTCATACCTATATAACCAGTAATTAAAATACTAAGGCACAAAACAGAGCAAAAAAAGTTCTGTTTTTTTATAGCCTCCTAACCTCTTCATTTAGCTCTCATTGTGACACCAGAATGATGCGTTTAACTTCCAAATGTACCCCTGGACCCCCTAGAGGGCCAGACTGAGGTCCAACCACCACGGTCTCTCATTCTGTGGGAAACATTGAAAAGGACTGGATGTGGTCCAATGACAGTGTCACTGGAATAATTATTCAATAAACAATTTAAATGAATAATAACATAGAAAGTGTGACTGATCCAACAAATGTACTTCTAAAGTTATTTAAAAGTCTACTGCCAAAAATGCTATAAAATGGACATTTAATGAATCACTTTATTTCTTTATTCTGTCTCTGAATGATGAATACATTTAGATATTTTTAAGGTTATTCTTTAATTATGCATAGATGAAATAGTCTATCACAGTAAGCTACCAAGTATAAATGCTATGACAAAATTGCTGATGTCTTACTAATTGTATCATCATGTCATACCCATTAACCATAATTATGTGGTTTACTCATGTATGAACATATAATACTCCACCTTATACTTCCTCTTCACTGTACTGAATTACAAACTGCTGCTTTCTCAACAGGTTTGTTCTTGTTCTAACTCTTGTGTGATGTCTACACTGGACACTGTGTTTTATACTGCATCATTCCATCAAGTTAAACGTATGTCTAGGTGTTTTGGTGCATTTTGTCCACGTCTCCTCCACTTCTGTCTGGCAGATTTGATCTTTGGAAACTACAATTTAAAATCAATTTGTGTGAGTTTGTTGAGACGTAGCCATCTGCAGGTCTGGACGGATCACAAAGGTTAAGTACATTTTTGAATTCTGGCATATTTTTCTGCAGTGTACTGATACTTCTACATAAGGAAATGATTGGAATAATTTCCACTGCTGTGCAGAACTGATGATGGAGTCTGTTGGAAAAATGACTGTCAACAATACAAAGTAAATTCAGCAACCTTTAACTCATCATTAGCATCCATGCTAATGGTGGAAAGGGGGGGGGGGGTTGTTGGTTGATTAGCACTGTTAATCAAATACAGCAATAAACTGACATTGTTGGGTTTCCATGTGTGTTGATTTCCATGCTTTNATTCTATTCTATTCTATTCTATTCTATTCTATTCTATTCTATTCTAAGTTTTCACCTGACAACAGCAATTTGCTTAAATACTTAAAAATCCAGAATCCAAGACAAAGTGTGCAGAGCTGCACATGTTTGGAAGGAACTCTGTTTCTATTAATTGAGTTTAGGAGGAATGTGTGAGGGATCCAGAATCAAATATACATAAATACAAAAAAGCCCCTCTGAACACAGTTACACAGGTAGGGAAGTATGCACCATAAAGCATGAGAACACATCCTGGGACACTTTAACAGGATAATTATGAACAGACTCACCAACACTGCCTGTGGCTCCAAATATCTTCTAATGCAAACAGATGATAGCCAGACACATGTTGGAACTCAGCAAGATTAAAAACATCCACAATCTCTTCTTCTTCTGGGAAATGTTCAGATTAAAAAAGACCTTTCTCTTTTCTCTGACAAAATTCTTGATGGATAACTGTTGTGACATTCATGTTTAAACACAGTCAGTGACACACATGAAAAGGCCTGGGAGCGTCACAAGGGCTTCAGCTGACTTTTGACCTTTGAGTGTGTGTGTAGAGGGACTTTTAGGGGCGGTGCTGTTTCTCACTTAACATGCTATTCCTTTTATGTAACACAGTTAAAGAGGTGATCCAGCCAGTGTCCGAATCAAACAACACTTAAAACCTCCCAAACTAAGATCCACAACACACTGAAGAGAGTGTGATTCTTCACATGTGTCTGTTCTTCTATGGAAATCCAGCCAGATTAATTCACACAGATATGTCTTACCACCCCCTGAGTAAGCACACATAAATTCACTCTACTTAGCAGAATGAACTTCTTTCGTCAGAAGGGACACTGCTCAAAAAATTCAGTCCACACAGGAAGAGACAAAAGCGCCTCGCAATTAAAAGTTCCTCTCTTAACAGCCGGGAGTGACTGATAACTCCATGCTGAGAGCAGCAGAGACGCCTGCAACTCTTCACTCCCACCCCCACCAGTTAGGAAAGACCATTATTCACTCCTGAGGATGTGTGGTAAGACAGCCCAGTGTCAGCCTGAAATGAGTTTTCCACAGCTTTACGACTGGACATCTCTTGTTGTGAGTATTTTACTGTAGCGGGCTTTGAGAGGTTGTATCTTGACTCAGTGAGTCAAACACACTTTCTGCACCAGATAACAACAGCATCTGTCAGACCACTCTTCAAAACACACACTTAAAGGTTTGGTGTGAGCTTCAAAATATGAACCATAAAGTCATTTTTGAATGCTCATGAGTACCAGAATGATACAAAATGGCTTTTTTCCCTTTGTGGCTGATTTAACAACTAAAGCAGACGTTAGCTTCTCTTTCACAGTATCAATAAGATATAAACATTTCATATGTGAATGAATTTAAAGATCAGGCTGTATGTATATATTATATATGTCTATTTAATTTGGCTAATTATTTATTGTCTGATTTTTTTTATTTATAAATTATTTTAATTTTAAATAAATAAATAAACAAATATAAGAACCCAACCAATATGGGATTTTTGAAAAAAGAAGCTGATTTTAGCGTGTATAAATCCACTCATATGGTAGCTAATGTAATGAATTCTTTTTTAACTGAAACAAACTGTAGATTACTCATTTTCTGCACTGATACCAAGCTGCTATATTAAACAATGAACTATTAATTATGAATTAACTATTAATAAAGATAATTATTGAACTATAAATGTTTATCAATATTTCACCATTCATGTAGAAATATATATAACAAACAACAGAGAGGTACACAGGGAACTACCAGGTGTTTTGCATTAGAAGCCAACCTTCTGCCTGCAGGACACGTCCCTCTGACCGCGTCCCAGAACATGTTGGAGGGTGGACAATGAATGAATGGAGGGGACCATCAAACAGGAAGTACATTTAGTCCCTGGTTGATGTAATGTAATCAAAGGTGGAGTTCAAGCTTTATCATTTAAAGTAAAGTTGTTTATTATTTGTTGTCATGGCACCAAACAACATCTCTTTAGAAATATCTCCTGCTACATCATCAACATAGAGAAGTCTCTTAAATCTCTGCTTGTTCGTTTGCTCCGCAAGTTGTTTCCTCTTCTTTGTCTTGTACTCTGATGTTAAATAAATGCCCTGTTCATGGTCCACATTTATCACAACACGATGAATTAATGCTTACAACTTTGCTAATTTTCAAAACTTTGAAAAATGCGGCTGAATCATTTTCGCTGGTATTCTCCTTTGTGGAACAGAATGAAACAGTACTTTTAAAAACAATGATCCACGCAGCCATGCTCGCTTTCTGATTGGGTTTTTTCAGTCCCAACGTGTCATTTCCTGATTCGTGACCCTTTACTGGAAGAAAACAAACATCAGCCCTCACTAGCAATGGTTGATTCAACGGGAATAATGAATTACAGGTGTTTCTGACCTTGATGTCTAGCATGATGCTAGCAGCTGTTGTGCAGTTAAGTTCTCCTACATTCTGCCTACATTCACAGGAGGTAAGCTACTACTCCAGTTATTTATAAAAATTCTGTGACTGGTCATGTGATATGCATTTTCAACTATGTGCTAGAATGACATGTTTAATTGATGATTTTTGATATATTTTTTAATAAACACGGGTCAAACTAATATATAAAAATGTGCTACAGAAATAAATATCCTTTTTTTCCCTTTTTATTGTAACATTAGGAAAAGCTCACCTAAAAGAAATGTACATAGTGCTTTTACAGGTCTCAAATGTTCAAATGGGTCAGATTTGACCCTAAACAGTGTGTAAGGGTTAAAACTTCATCTAATGATTATTGAAACAACTGATCACTAAGTAAACAAGAAGCTTGCACAGAGCCCAACCAGCTAGTACATCTTAAACATGTGACTTATATTACTGCAGTATACTAACACAGTCCATCCTGTCTGCAAGTCAATTCACAACGAGCCCTGTCCATGGGAATGTCCTGCATCACCGTAATTAGTGCCAGATCCAGGACTTTAATGAGTACCAGACCCAAGGCATACCACCATACAGCACTATGCTTCCTGATAGTCATTACTCTGTGTTGACACCTCACATCAACAAACACAGGAAAGAGTTAATATACTCTCCATGGTTATTGTCAGACCAGCCTCACATCAAAATGCTCCACGTTGGAAAACATATTAGTTTCAAAATAATGCCTCTAAAATTGTGAGTTGCCCTGTGGGGGGGTTTTAGCCCATTCTTTTCTATTGTGCCAGCAAGTTTCTGTCTGCTTAAACCAAAAAGTGGCTGTCATTGTTTTTATCCCTGGTGGAACTGACAGTGCTTTTAAGGCAATTTTAAAATTAACACATTAAAATTTTCATTTTCATGGTGCATAATGTTCCCAGGATAATAGAACCATATGAAATAAACCGACATCTTTACTTTCTCTGAACAGGAATCATCTAGGGTCAGTGTCATTACTAGTTGGCTGTCACTTACTAGATATATCATGTTACAGCTCTATTACAGCAGGCTTACAGTATATGGAATGGTGTTGTGTAATTTAGATCCAAAAACTCCATTAAAGATGCAGAAAAAAGACGTAATCATACTGATACATTTATTAAAAATGTAGCAGAAATAGAATTAAAATAAAGGAGGATACACTACCATGTATTGCAGAAGTCCAAACCTAAAGCAGAGAAGGAACAAGAGGGGAGAATACCTCACAGATCTACAGTGGTGTGAATAGAGGATGATACCACATGGTGCATGCAGGTGTGCACAGCAGGCACATGTACAGACACTTCACAAACACATTAAAGTTAAGTCTTAAAAGTAAGCAGGCATGATCATTAGACACTGTGGCAGTCAAAGACTACAAATAAGAGACAAAGGAGGATTAAAGTATATGCCAGCACACATATCAGCCTCCACTGAGATGACTGTGTGTGTGTGTGTGTGTGTGTGTGTGTGTGTGTGTGTGTGTGTGTGTGTGTGTGTGTGTGTGTGTGTGTGTGTGTGTGTGTGTGTGTGTGTGTGTGTATAACATGTCCAGTGTCAGTGTTACACTGGTCACAGAACATGTTCAGTACTGAATGAGTCAGAGAAAACTCACA
>JANJYP010091628.1:0-16575 GCA_024605115.1 Rastrelliger brachysoma | reverse complement strand
TCAGCTAAAATCCTTACAATGCTTAAGATGGAAATCGAGTTCAAAATACATCTGCTACTGAGTGTTTATGTTGTAAACACACATCTGTCAATATTATTAGACTAATGGGATTTTTTTTTTCTCTCTCATCTGACATACTTATGAATGTACTGCGGCTCTGTAGGCCTCGGAGGTCAGCCGCAAATGAGTAATTATTTACATAAACTGCCTGATAGAACAGAAGTTATCCAGTAATATTTATCGCCAGCTTATCTCACTATTGTATCGTTTCTACAACTGATGATGAGGGTGTAGCTGGAATGAACTATAACAAACAATGTTCTGTGACTTTTTGTCATCAGACAACAATTTGTAGTTCATAAATCCAGAGGCTAACAGCTCCACCTTTGGCTCACATCAATTTGCATCATGAGAACACAGTCAAAGAGGGCTCTAAAAGGAGTCGCATGCAAAGACAGAATTTACATTTGCATTGTAAAATTTTATATTTCAGCAACGGAATGGACTCACAGCTCTAACTCTGCAAAATAAATAAATAAACACAGGTAATACACCAGATGGTTTAAATGGTTTATTAAATATTGCATAATACCGAAGTCACAGCAGTGTATAGTATCTTCATTTTAATATTGTCAATGTAACAGCACTGCAAATTGAAGCAAACAAACAAAACCTGTTGCAGGTTGTGTGTCTCATCAAACTAATTCATTCTCATGATTATTAATTATTAAGTCGAAGCATCGTGTCACACTTTAGGTACTTGCACAGTAACTGACAAGTTCTCAGTAAATGTTCTCCCATCACAGAGACTAGGACTATGGGAAAACCAGGGTTACATTAAATATGTCATGGATACATTTCAGTGATACTCAAAAAAAAAAAAAAAAAACAATTAAAGAAAATGAGGCACAATTTTGCATCTAACATAAGGCATTATGATTCTCACAAATGGCAGCGTAATGTTCGTATGCGTCAAACTTCCTGTGCTCTGTAACGCTCCACTCTGTGCTTTGTCAAAAAAAAAAAAAAAAAAAAAAAAAGTCCTTCAGGTAAATAATAAACTGCCGCGAGTGACCCGAGAGCTCAATCCGATGCTCTCATCACCTGCGGTCTTATTTTTTTTTATTTTACATATTTACAATCCTTCTTGTGCCGTGCTGCTCAACAGTCTGCGTGTTCATTCAACGATGAAAATTCAGACATTTTTTTTCTTTATTTTTACATATGTGTACACTGTGCCACATTCATATATTCATACATTCATACATCCTGTGATGTTTTATGAAGCACAATACCATAGAAACAATCAATAGTGAGTTGTGTTTTGACTATATGTGTGATTGTGTGTTTCTTTTTTTTTTTTGTCAAAGTCCTTCATACGGTGTGTTTGAGATGGAGCACATCTCTCTATGAACAGGTCAACAGACTCCCAACAGATCAGCACATTCACGAGGAGCTGGAGTTACACAGGAACAAAAATGTTTAGCCAGCGGTGGAAGGGGGAAAAAAACATGCTTTTGTAGTGTTGCAAAATACCTGAACTTTATATCAGTGCTATACAGGCAAACCCATGACCTAGTATATTGTATTAAGTGTTTTATCTCGCTGAGAGAACAGTCTGTCAGAGGTGATCTGGTCAGGAAGAAACACCTGATGTTGCGGAGGATGAAGCGCTGATTGCTACTGGATTTTGTCAAACTGACGTACTTTCTGTTACCGAACTTCGATGGCGCAGCTTCAAATCAGTCAGGTAAGTGTTTATCACCACTGCACAGATGCTTGCACATTCAGATGCAAGAGAGAAAGATAAGAGCTAGTGAATGTTTCTGTTTTATCTTTCAGTGCTTCACATTATGATGCTGTGCATGCTCAGGCAATCATTTCATACTATTATTTTAGATTTATACTAAAAGGTAGGTTGACTGATAGTCTGGCAACATGTGATTAGAAATGTGTGAATTTTAAATTTACTATGGCAACCTTCCTGGTAGGCCTAGAAACCAAACGTACTTTTAAATACTTTGTTTTAGCAATTGTCCTAAAAACTGCACCCTGCACTGCTTCTTAGAGCAGGCCAGGGCAGGTGCTGAAAGTACTATTTGATGGCTCAGTCCAGGATCGATGAGCGCATCACAGCGGTCGAGGACAACGAGGAATTTGATGAAAACACAAGAAAAAAGGAAAACAATAGCTATCTCCTTTCTTTCTGTGTGTGTGGAGGATCCATTCTGACACGTAGTGTCATGTTACAGGATCTGATGGTGCAGGAGATGTGGGAGCTCTGTAACTTGCAGGAAGAGCGCTTTGATGCTTTGATAGCAGAATTCAAAGCAGCCTTCCATCAAGGAGCTATTGAAGCCTCAAAGAGCGGACTGTTAAGCCTGTCATCACTTCTGTTTTACTGAAGTCGAAGGTGCTAATACTGAGGCTGATAGTGTTTCATGCTCCGATACGATTTGTCAAATCTCTTATTTTTACAGTGCATGCTGTACTAACATTGACCAAATCCTTCTGCTAACTGTTGTAAAAGTCACTACATATGAAAATATGACGCCATATTTTGAAGGCCTCTTGAAGTTTTCTGTACACATTTACATGGCGAGAACATACAATCCTGTCAGTAAGGGCATGGTTAAAATCTCAATATGCTTTTTTAAAAATCTTCACAATTATTTTCTAAGACACATGGTCGGCTTTCAATTAAACGATTACATTGCGTTTTGTATCGTCAGTGATTAATCTACTTACTATCATGTTAGGTGGGATCTCCCCAAATGACCAAACAGGAAGTTAAGTGCTACCACGCCTGTCCTGTGGTTGTGCAGGGAGCCAGGCATCTACCAACAGCTACCTTGCAGGCATCAGCCCACCCATACTTTACATGCTTGACTTGTATTTTGACAGAAGAGGTATAAAAGGACAAATAAATAAGTCTCTGAAAATATAGGATGTGCATTATTTACACAGTTTCTCTTTTATCAGACGTGCAACACTGTCGACGTGCTGCTTTAGTGTTTGACATGTTATTTTTGACACGGAGAGAAAAAGAGAAGCTAACAGCACACTTCAATATTTTAGTATCTCTAGTCATGCGCATGACTGTGTAATAACTGTTGTATAACAACCTTTGGATAGAAAATGAAGGCAATACTGACCCGGTGTTGTGAAAGCTGTGACATTTTTCTTTTTTTAAATGAGCCAATACTGACTGTATGATGATTTAATGTCAGTTCTATAAAAGAAATGAAAAACATGTGTCATACCTGCTTTTTCTTAAGGGCCTTCATACATGAGGCTTTAAGTATCTAATCTCTGATGGGATTTATGTTTCTGCTATTTTCTTGAATTTAAACTGAGGAGTCAAAAAAGTGAATCACCACATTATATTTACTGTATATCATATATGTAAAGTTTGCTGATCCAAACACTGACATGTCTTCGATTCATGAGTTGTACGGTTTGCATCATACTTATCTACTCATGATAAACACCTCTGGTCCTGAAAGGTAGCTCATAACAAACAGCTCCAACCTCACATCACATAAAAATACATTCTGATAGCCCTCTCAAATACCACTTCAGGTAATAAGATCCACTCTTTGATCCATACATTGCTCTGCTGCTGCCCTCCACACTGAGGTGCGTACGTAAACACGTGTGTATTGTAAATTTACATGGACAGGATGGAAGTTATCGTCTGTACAATAAACGCTACTTGTTGTGGTAGTTGTTTGTTTTTTTCACAGAGAAAATTCCACTTGTGGAGACGGACGAATTTCTGCCAAGAAGATGTGTTAAGATGTGGCCAAGGTATACACCATACTGAGGTTTTTGGGGCAGTGAGTCAACAGTTGTCTCTGTCTTGGACCTCGTGCAGTTTGACATACCTCAGACCCAACCGATCACTTTCCCCAGACAAAATGGATTCGCCAGGCTAAATGACTACTCTAACCAACAGCCATGCGCGATAGTAATGACTTCCCAAGCTTGACAGGCAACCGTGTTACAGCTAGATTAGATATCTTTACAGTTTCACCTCCTTCACGTAATTCCCCGGGAAAGTCCCAAACTGTTTTGTCCTCCTTGATGTACCTGAAGAGAAAGAGAAAAACACATATCTATCAGGGAAATGAAAGTAAAATGTTCTCTTTCAGATTAAAAGCTGATATATTTTTCAAACTCAGTGTGAGGTCTAAAGTATGTATGTTTCACTTAATCCTCTGCTGTCACTCTTTGGAAACCTTATACAGAAAGACATGACGCACTGAAGATGACTTCTATGTCTCCTGAAGCCCTGAGCATGCACATTTCACGCGTGCGGGTCATTTGCTGTCATCCTACAGAAACCCTATATAGATGAGTGTGACGCAGTAAGTGCCGTCTCTGAGGAATCTGTGCCAGGGTGCGCGACACATACCGACAAACCAGCCGTCATCGCACTTCTCCATGACGCTGACGAGATCCCCCTCCTGCAGCTCCAGCTCGTCGTCGTTTTGCGGCCAGTAATTGTACAGCGCCTGGTAACTGGGTCAGGAGAGGGAGATAAATTAACTCAGAGAAGACATCAAGTCTGTCAAAAATTAAAGAGGCGGGTTCGGTTTAATTGCGAGAAAGGGGTGAAAGTGAACCGCAGATGGTTCAAATCTGATCAGTACTCACATTCCGCAGTTGAGACGGCTTGGCTCCGGGCTGCTGCTGTGGGACTGGGGTTGCTGGGAAATGATGAGAGATTGTTTACTGGGGTGCGGGTGCAGTCTATGAACAGAGTCATGAGGGTGGTGGGACAGGGTGCTGCAGTACCTCACCGAGGTCTCAGCTATATTCAAAATCTCATTACATACTGCCTCCTAGTAGTAGTGGTAGTAGTAGTTTTGAGGAGTAGGAGGGAGGGAAGGTGAGGTCATCACAGAAAGAAAGACGTTGCGGCCCCCACCCGAGAGTCCAGGAAAGAGGCCGAGGTGAAGTCGAGTTAATAGAGGGAGGGAGGAGGAGGAGGAGGAAGGAGGGGTGTGCAGAGGCGAGACAGGAAGGCAGTTCCAAGTAAGTAGTGAGGAAGAAAAAAAAGGAAGTGATCCGTTAAAAGCCGGGAGGAAAAAGCGGAGGAGACGTTGGTGGAGGCCCAGGAGGGAAGGCATGGAAAGTCAAGACACAAGAGTGAGTGCACTTACAGGAAACATGACACATTAATCCACTGATTTTTTTTCCAAGGGTAATTCAGTATGAACATGCAGAATTACAAAAGGAATGCAGGATAATGAAATAGCTTTTAATTGATGAAGGTGATGAGTTAAAAAGTTAAACATGATGAAAATATGTTTGGTTGTTTGGTTTAATTCATGAAAAAAAATGAACAAACAAACTAGAAAGTTCACATTCAGTTTGAAAATCTTCTCTGGAGATATGGAAATTTTAACCTTACCGCAAATGAGTTAACATTGTTGTTATCCTGGATGTCAAACAGCATCACAGGGCTTCTGGAGGTCCGCCCGTGATGGTCGATCTCATTCTTCACGAGCTGCAAAATAAGAATGTCACATCAGATGGACATTTTATATTTAAAAAAAAAAAGCTTCTTCTGTGGAGTTCTGGAGATGGCACCGCGTCTCATCTCCACCTGCTGTCACTATCCATCACACTTCAGTCACAGCCTGTGAAGGTAGAAATTTAAACTTCGCCGCGGCTTTTTGAAATAGGAGCCGATGTGTGAAGTCTATAAATACCGGCTAATAAATATGCCACTATCCTAAATAAACTTCCAGCCTCCGGTGGCATTCGGGGTTGTCACACCTCTGCACTTAACAACAACAACAACATGCAACCGTATGCTGAATTTTATGAAGACTTGGTAATGTGAGCTGTTGAATAGGGTCCTGTAAATGCCAGCACAATAGCTCCTCTTAACACACAGCGAGGGTATCTGAAGCTGTCTGTGTAAACACTGTAAAAAAAAAAACCCAAAAAACTGTTGCGTGTTAGTAGCTCACACACACAACAACATGCAGACTTGCAGCCTCGAGCGGTGTCACTAACTAACTTTTTTTTCTGTCATTCATAAACCAACAATTTCATCTCTCTGTCAACCTCAGGTAATAAAAAAGTTAGTCTTCCACACACAAATGTCAGCATCATCGACACATTTTAGGGAATCCAATTGTGACCAAAAAACCCATTTTTTCAGAGTGAGCCTGAATGCAACACGGCACACCATGCAGAAGATACCTCTGCAGGGCTATTTCTGCTGCCTGGGGCCGCGCCTTCACCCTCTGTCAACTCCTTCTCCCCCCTCAGCCATCCCTCCAGCACCGGCCCGCCACAGGGGCTCATGCTGCGCGACAGACGTGAGGAGGGAGCGGAGAGCAGGAAGTCCTCGCCTTGAGGTGGGGTGAACGTGAGAAAGGGTGTGGTGGAGTTAGGCCTGGGCGGGTAGGGCGGGGGCAGAGGGGAGGCAGATGGTGAGGCCATGGGGGAGACGCAGTAAGGGCTGCCAGTGATGGGAGGCACGGGACTGGCCGAGTAAGGAGGGGGCAAGTACTCGCCGCAACGGTAGGACACCGTGGGAAGTGGTGGCAGGGGAGGGGTGGGAGCCGCGGGGGGGCTTCCACCGCCCACGGTCAGGGAGATCCACTCATTGGAGATGGCACTGACTTCGGGGGAGACGGAGCGGCGTGGGGAACGAGGGAGGGGTAAGGGGGAAGTGGTTAGGCGATTACGGTACAGCTTTTTTTTTTTTTAGAGCAACAGGATTGTGGGTGTTGGGAAGGAGGATGGAGATGAAGAGGGGATGAGAGAAAGAAAAGGAAATGATAAGATGAGACAAAATTCACTGGAAAAAGAAATTCAAATTCAAATGTCAAGGTGTCAAAGGTGAACACAGAGGAGACAAAACTTCAGGGAGACAACAAAATTCAGATGAATATCATGAATGTTTTTCACCAGTCTGACTTTGAGTTCTTACCTGAGGAGATGCGTTGGTGCTGCGCTGTGGGGACTGGCTGACGGGGGGGTCAGGGTACTCTAACCCGTTTTTGACGCGTGGTCGTTTGTTCACTTCTACGTAGGTGACAGGGAAGATACCTTGACGGTTGGTGCCTGAGATTTTGCCTTCATACCAGTTCTCATCCACTCTACGAATCAGCGTGATCCTCTCCCCCTTTATCCACACACACACACACACACACACACAAACACGCACACACACATTTGTTAGGTTCAGAAGACCATTCATAAATTTTAAATGTTCTTTAGATAAGTGAAGTGTCTCTATTTAATATAATTATAATGATTAATTCTTCTCACCTTTCTGAAGGACATTTCCACCACTGTGTCTCCAGTGAAGTTGAAGCGGGCAATAGCATCTCCGTATTCCAACACCTGCACTGGGACGCTTTTCTTTGGCTGGGCTTTTTCTGTGGGTGGCAGGAGCTGCACGAGAAGGCAAAAAATAAAAAAATGATAAAAGTAAGAAAACGAAATCACAATCCAACTATGAGTTCCACAAAATTTCAGTCTACAGAAATGCACTAGGAATGAAATAAATCAACTATTTTTATGAATCACTGTACAAACAAGTGTATTTTGGGAAGGGAAGCGAGAGCCCTTAATACCTCGACGTAACTTCGAGGGAAAATTCCGACTCTCCCGTGATGCTCTCCTTCATACCAGTTCTGATCCACCTGTCGGATGATGTACACGATGTCTCCCTTCTGAAACGGTAACTCCCTATAAAAGATGTCGCAGAGAGATTAGGGACAGGAATCATATTTTACAGTATGAAAATGAAGTCAGTGAGTTCATGCAGACCTTTGCCTAACACTACTTCTTGGCTAAATTTGCCTGGAGTATAAAAGGGGTGAGGTTTGTTCACATTTTGGGAATATACAGATTATCACTACTATAACAGTTATTTCCTGTGATTGTGTGAATTTTTTTTTTTTTGTTACCGCTTCATCAGGAGTTACTAACCTCACAGATTACTTTAGCAATATCACTTTTTGAGACTGATATTGTACTTGTTCGCCCACATACAGTACACGCACAAGCTCAGATTACTTCTACTTACTTTAGAGTTTCTGCTCTGAAGTCAAAGCGTGCCATAGCTGGAGTTCTCTGTGTAGATATAGAAAAAAAAAAAAGAATGTCAAAAAACTAGAAAAGATTTTTTCCCCCCCTCAAATAGACAAAAGACTCTTGTATATGCACATCCTTCTCTGTTCTTGGCAACTATAATTTTTAACTTTCTGGTATTTGTTGTGAACTTTAAATCTGCCTGGCTTGAGTCGTCTTTTCAGTGCTCCCTCTGTGCATAAATATTTTAGCAACGCCAGGAATGACACACATGTGACTGTGTTCCTTGTCCTCTGGAGAAATCTCTGTTTGAAGCTACTGTGGGTTGTTTACTGTGAGAGTGGCCTGCCAAAAGAACAGACACACCTTGGTAAACACAATAAGGGTGCGACCGACTCAAATGATGTGAATATTGGTCCCTCACTGATCCGCTGCAGATATGTTAAGCCTGGAAGTCATTTGGAAACATTGAGTGGTGAACTTGAGTCATATTTTTTGCCTTTCTATCGCTGCTCTCTCACCCTTTGAATTTTTGACCTGGAGAAGAAAAGCCATCTGTGTCTGTAGAAATCCCGCTGACAAACCCATCACCACCCCCCGCCCCACAGACACATACACACACATAAACACACACAGTCTGACTCACACACAAACTGTCAAAGCAGCTGCCGTCTCTTTCCTGCTTACAGAAGGATAAGACGCAGCCCTTCATTGTACCTCTACGCCCGATTTCCTTTTCTCCGAGTTATCTGTGATGTTGAGCAGGTCTCCGAAGCGCTCATTGGTGATGAACTGGTGGTGTGTCGGCACAATGCCCGTGTGTCGCCTTGACGCTGTGTCAGCCTCTTCCTGTTCCCGCTTCAGCCGTCGCTGCTCCTCCAACATTTTCTGCCAGGGAAACAGACTGAATTGTTTGTCCCTTCAGATATGGGGTCTCTTCTACTCTTTTATTATTCATTTGATATATTCTTTTTTGTGATGTAAAATATATGATTTCCTCATTCATAACACACGTCTCTTCACTATAACAGGTGTAATTTATGAAAGCTTGGGTTAAATTTAAAAAGGAAATTCACCTCTTTGTCCCCATGACGCCTCCTCAACACTTCATCCGGGCTCTCCCCGTGTGCTGGGGACGAGTCTGTAACAGAGACATAAAGCGGATTACACCGTGAAGCATTTTCACAGTCCACCTCAGAGGCAAACCCAATTAAAGAACAAAACTTTACAAACAGAAGATGATGATATTGCAGTCAACTCCTTAATTCCAATGAACAGAATTCTAAAAGAAATTATACAATAATTACAACCACGCATGCTTTAAACAAATGATGTCATCTCTCCAGCACTAAAAGAAAAAGCACACACATACACACGCGCACACACACACAAATATCAAAAAAAGCCAAATGTAAACCCTGCATGCACATAGGAACAAACACATAATGATCCGATGTGTGTTCATGAAAAAAAAAAAAATACAACAACAAATAAAAAACAAAGTATGCGACCTACTGTGTCTCGGCCAAAAGAAAACAAACATGAAATCATGGTTTTACTGATGTTGATCGACCAACCAGCATCCATTATTTTTACTGCATCAGATAGAAAAGCTTCAGTACTAAATTTATTCGCCATGCCACCATAGATGTTTCATTCTGTATCCCGGCGAGGGGCCACAAGAAACAACTATTCATGTTTTTTTTTCGGCTCTTTGTACAGCTTGTACATGAACCAAGTACCTGCTGTTACATAAAGAAATCAAAACAGGAAAAAAAAAAAAAACCTTATCCGGCTAAGACAAACCTTCAGAGTGTGGGAATGAAAGATGGTAGACATGAACGGTCTCCAAAATATAGAAAAAAAAAATAACATCAAAGCAAATACAGATATGGTGAGACATCAGTTTGAGAGAGAGTATGCAATGTTGTATCATAAACATTACAGGTGAATTGTAGTTTGTAAAGCCAGATGTTTTCATTTTAAGGTGAAGCATTAAAGGATAGTAAACAGAAACCCAAAAAATGAGGTTTTATTGATACTAATTCTTGTATCAATGTAATGCTTATGCACTTCTATCACTCTACGCTTGCATACAACTCAAATCTGATGCCACCAGAAGATATATACATTACCAAAAGCTGCCTGAACCTCCTACAGTCACTGAGGTGTTTAGATGAGTTTGTGGGGACCATACTCATTCACAGTGAAATGGGAAGAGCACCAAACAGCAAACTCAGAATGATATGGAGCTTCCCTGTCACTTTGTAAACACAGCACACAGACTAGAGATGGAGGGGTGGCGGCGTTGCTTTGTGGAGAGAAGGGACACAAGGTGAAGATAGAGTCGGAATAAATGAGTGACCACACAAGGAGAGAGGAGGAGGGTGACAGTGGTGAAGGGATGGAGATAGCCACCTCTGCGGTGAGCTGCCAGCGGCTGCAGTAGGTTCCCGTTGGCGTCGTAGCCCTGCCCGTTACTCAGGTGGTCAGTGTTGCCTCCCTCCCCATTACTCAGTCTCTCCAGGACCTCCAGGGAGGATAGGCGCTGAGGGATCAGAGGGCGGGGTTCGGGGGACACGCTGCAGGGCCTGCGGGTGTTCGCTGTCACCTTGGTGGCTAACAGCGTTCTTCGGGCCTGGTGTGACTGTGGGTTCTTCCGTAACCTGAAGGGAGCAGGGCCCATGAGGAAGAGGTTACCAGGCAGTGTGGTCCTCTTCTCTGCAGGTGGAGGGCGCTCCTGCTGTGCTGTGGCCTGCTGGCGCTCGTGCCTGAGAATGGTGGTGAAGCGGGTATAGGAAGCTGGGCAGGAACCTTTGCATTTGCTGGGTTTGAGGTGGAGGTGATGGTTCAGGAGGTGGTGATACTGGTGGTGGTTGTGTTGTGGAGGGGATGCTGTAAGCAAGGTTAAGGGGCTCTTGGATTCATTGACAGCTGGGTGGGTCAGTTCTGGAGAACTGTTCCTGAAAATCTGCTCGACCTCCGCCTCAATGGCAGAGGGGGACTCAGTCCTCACACTGTGTCCGTTCTCTGGGAAGGTGAAGCCCTCCTCCACAGTCACATTGCCTGGTGAGAAGCGCTCGTCCTCGTTGCGCCCACTCTCTGCTTCAACCGGGGAGCTGGCATCCGTCTGGGTGGTGTCAGCTACCATTAGGGACTCCGCTGACACTGCAGCCGCCATGTAGAGGTGGGCGGGGCTGTGGCTGTGGCTGTGTGTGGAGTGCAGGGTAGGCAGGGAGGAGGAGCGACTGGGCGCTGAGCTGGAGCGCTGAATGATCATTTCAAACTCACTGACCCGTGACGACACGGCGTCCCGTGGAATGTCACCCCCGTCACCAGCCTCTGACCTTTCAGCCCCGTCGCCCTTTGCCCTCTCAAAAAGGGAGGCCAGGCTACGAACGCTGCCGTTAGGACTGCAGCCAACCGAGCTGGGCCGTTGGATGTGATGCATGGTCCTGTACAGGCTTGAAAATTCAGATGCACTCCTCCTAATTGCAGGGGAAACATTCCTGAGGCCGTCAGCACACTCAATGCCACAGCTGGACTTGGAGCCTGGATGCTGTCCACTCTCCCTTTCCTCGGCTCCGGCACAGTCTGGATCACATGTCCCTGTATACAGAGCCTCACAGCTGTGAGCCTTTGGGTGCCTCACAGGTTGAGTCCTGCTGTCCTGGCTGTCACCACTGGGCGGCAGTAGTTTGGGCTTGAACTTAGAGGGCAGGATTTGGGGTATGCAGGCTTTGGCAGCAGATAGAGGCTTCTTACTCTTACACTGGTTACCTATTGCATTACTGGCAAGAACTGATCGACTATTTACAGAGGAGCAGGGTGAAATTATATAGCCATTCCCACCTTTATAATCCACTGGCAAGCATGCAGGACAACAGAATAAACAACATATTAGATTACAATGGTCACAAGTTCACACACATACACACTAAAACAGAGTCAGGCACGTTTCTAAAATAAAGACTAAGTTCCATTAAAAGTGGATGAAAAGAGGATTCAGACTTGATGCTGTGTACATTAAATAATAGATGACTGTTATTTTAACAGCATGGTACTGCAGTGTTACATGAAGAACTTTGTTAAAATGGAATAAGGGGAAATCTACAATCAAACAGAATCCTATATAATCAGTATCATTGCAAACAGCAACATAAGCAGTGGAAGGTATAGTAAAGTATTAAAAGAGCAATATGCCATGAAATGTTATGTGATGTTGGAGGTCACGTATAGGAATTCTCAACACTGACTGCAGTATCAATACAATTTAACAACAAAAAGGAAGAAAAAAAACCCTCCAAACTCATTCAAATATTTCCATCAGTTCATGTTACAGTTAAAATGTTCTCCCACATGACCGCTGCATGACCCACTTCAACCCCTCACATATATTCTCCTCTACTTTTAGCAATTAGACTCAGGGCCGCTATGATAAATGGCCTGTGGCGCGGCTGTTAATATAGCACTCCCCATACACGGTTGTAAATAAAAAATGTATCCTGAGTCAACCTGCCCGGTAAAACACGACTGTCAAAACCCTCGGAGAAATACTCTGTGTCACTTCCGGGCTGTAGTGGGGGGCTCATGATAGCGCCACAGATGGAGGTAGGAAATGACACAACAACTTTCACATGCTGTGGGACACTTCTGAAGCATGAGTGACCCATCTGTCACACTCGTATCTACCAAACACAAACACAGTGAGGAAGTTAACTTGATATTACCATATCTACTGAATGTGGGAATTAAAGAGTTATTATTCTGGCCACAAATAAGCCCTAAAGGAGGCTCAGTTCTTTAAAACACTAAGATTAATAGGGATTTTTTTTTCAAATTTTATGAGCACATGACACAAACACATGATCAAGTGTTTGGTTTCTAGCGCTCTGTTATTTCTTTGGGGTTGTCTACGCTTTACCTTCTGCCTTAAGAACAGTAACAAGTAACAGACTCTAATGATCTAGGTGGTGCCTCTGGCTGGCTAATGAAGGAGCGTGCTAGTCAGTTGACCAGGGTGCCAAATCCATTTACTGCATGGGTTTCCAGTTCAACAGCTGAAGCATAACTATCTTGGCATATATTTGCTCCAAGGTTTTTCTGATATGAACTGAATTAAATTTCTTTTCAAGTATCCTCATTTGGCTTTTAGATAAGATGTTGCGGAAATATACTGAACTTTAACCTTAAGCGGAAACTTTATTTCTCTTGTGTGTCTTCCCAGATGTCCATATGTAGGGTCACACTGCCCCTGAGACTGATCTGTCCCTTCCTTTCTCTTCCATACATCTCCTCTCGTCTCCTCTCCTCCCCCAGCGTTTCTCTCCCTGGCCATGTGCACAGGCATTCCTGCCCCTGACCTCACACTGACAGCTGACTTCCTCATGCCTGCCCACCCTCTGTGTCCCTCCTGTTTATCTCACCCCTGTCCTGCCGGGTTGTGAAGAGCACAGCTCTGTTTATCTCGTTCGTCCCTTCTCATCCATCCCCTCCCTGGCTCTGGAACGCTCTGGAGTCTTGCCCTAAGCCTGCCTAGCGACTGGCGGCTCACAACTGGAGCAAGAGGGGGGAAAATCCCCAAGGTTAGGTTCCATCGACTTAGAAAGACAACCTCGCTCTCTCCATGAGTTTTCCAAAGCAGATGGCCGGCACACGTTTGATGAAAACATCCATGGCATCAATAATAAATCAAAAGCTGCTAGGGGAATGAATGCTGCGAGGTGACTGGCCAATGCGGTGACATCTGGGAGTAAAGAAAATGTGTGGATTCCAACAAAAAGGTAAACGGAAACACATGTACCCCTGTCTGACACTTTCAATGGTCCAAGGGTGTCTGTAACTCATTGGTTCTGTCTCAGCAGGAAAGGCCTTTAATGGTGTCTATCCCACCGTACACATATGTAAACAGACACACCTGACATTTTATTGGCCTCATGTTTTAAGTGGTTTGTGTCCTACCTTTAGAGGAGGAGGAGCTGCCATGGCGCTTGTTTAGGGCCCGTAGACCTTGTAAGGGAATGTCGCCGCCTTCTAGGACACTCTTGTAAACATGGCGGTCGCATTCTGGAGCCGCAGGCTCGCTTGTGGATGATCCTCCGTCCTTCTCCACCTCGCTGTGTCCAGACTTGCTTGAGGAGCTAGACAGCGGTGAGAGGAACGCAGACACCTAATTAAACACAGTCTAATTCATTCTGGGGAGTTGTGTTACATGTTTTTTATGATAGACAGAGACACACAAATTGGTTAATGAGCTGTCATATGGTTCTTATTTAGTATATCTTAAGGTAATTCCTGCCTTTGCAGACATGTGGGAGACAAAATAATCCAACACAGAAAAAGTCAAAGTTGAGAAAGTGCAGAATTTGAAGGCTGATGTTGAGAGAAGGCATTCGCTACCACACATATCTTGGCATTCCACAGAGGCCAACAGGACAGATTTCTATAAATATTCTCTGAGCATTCCCACATGGTGCATCAGCCCAGGCATTGCACCTGTAAAACTCTCAGGTTTACTCTCTTTCACATGCCAATCATGTGTTACTCATAGTGCTCCTCTATTTGTACAGACAAACATGGTCATTAAACTGACAGAGACTCCAGTGTCATCTTGTTGACACAAACAAGGAAAAAAAAAGAAAAGAAAAAAAAGCCATACAAACACATTTCTCCAGAAGTGGGAGAAAGAATTATGTCTTTTTCCAAAAATGTGTTTTACATTTGCTGTGTTGCCAAGCCAGAAATTTTTACAAGCTTGCACAAACGTATGGATACATTACTCTCCTTGTTAACTACCTTAACAAGAAGCTCTTTCATAGCCGCTAGAAAGAAAAAAACACATGTGAACTGCTGACTGCAGAGAACCATTAAAATCATGTTGGTTCTAGCTTACTTTCCAGGATTCGCATAAATGCTGTAGACGAAACAAACTAGCTCTGCAGGAAATCGTCAGTGGAGGAGCAACGTTGGGTTTACGACGATCTCTTGGGAAGCTGCTGGTGAAATTCTGAAGTTATTAGCTGAGTGAAAACCAGTAACACCACCTAGTGCAGGTTAACTGCAATGTTATCTGTTTATTTTTAATGATGAGTAGTTACTTTAGATGCATATTGGCTCTGCTGGTAGCTACTACTGACACATGATGACAGCTGTTATTGTGAAGTTGCACAAACAATTTGTGATTATTGATAACAGTCTTTTGCCTATTGTATTGTATTATTCACTTGCTATTTTTTTTGATGTGCAGCGTTTTTCTTGAACAATAACTATGATGCAAACACAGTGGGTGTTTAATCGCAGCCCTCGAAAAAACACATAAAACGACTTGGACGTTCATTCATTCATCTGATTACCTTTAAAAGGCACGTATGGTTTTTTGCATTTTACAATCAAATATTATCTTTACGGCAAAGTTCTTGAAAAAGACCTCAAAGCACAAAAATCACCCTGCCCTAAACATATGCCCCTTTGAAGGAAGTCTGTTTATGACTTGAGGTTTCCCTTTGAAAAGTTTGTGAGAGTGAGCTTCCACAAAGGCTCTCTCAGCCCCACATCAAGTGACTCTTCGCTTCAAAATTTACAAAAAGTCAATGACCGAAAAAGTTGGATTAGAAATCTCTTGGCCATGATGACATAATGATTGTAGCAGATGGAAAGTTCTGTGGAGCAATGGAGGGAGAACTTTTATTTTCCCTGGACCGTAGCACGAGACAGTCACTGAGGCTCAGTCTTAAATTCCTTACATTTTATTACACAAACAAAAATAGAAGACGTCAATCTCATTAGACAACAACAAACAAGATCGAGGGCTCGCGGAGCTTCTTTTTAATGTTGCCTAGCATCCCCTTTCATAATCCGGTTGCTGCTCATAGTGCTGTTCACACACCCATTCAGAAGGAGATAACGGTTTTTAAGTTATGCAGCAGCTGGGCAGCAGAGTTCCCTCTATCCCAGTGACAACCAGGTTGCTGTCTTTAAATAAATCACCACATAGCAGCCATGTCTCCACACTACAACCCCCCCACCACCCTGAAAAAACACCATGAAACACAGACAGAGGACACACTGTTCTGGTAGCTTTTTGCCTTATTAACAGGATCTCCTCAGGAAGCAGGAGTCCCCCCGATGTAGGCGGGCGAGCTCTGCAGGGTGGAGAAATCTCACACTGACATTTATCCCCATAACATGCTCTAAATAATCACCAACATGATGGAAGGAGGAAGCAAGACAGAAAGCACAAGTATTCATAGAAGAAGGACAGGCATGGACTTACTACTGCTGCAGGTCGGAGGCTGTTTCCAGGGGGCTGAAAGAGGGGGCACTCTGCAACAAACCAAACAAAGAAGTCATTGATAGATCCACAGGAAGGTCTCCTCCAGCTAGAACAGAAACAGGAGCATTAGCTGTGGCCAGATTCTCTCGGCTTTCCCTCTGTCGTTCGCTCGTTGCTCTGGCTTTTCTGTCTCCAGCACCCGGGGTTCTTAGCCGCTCTGGACTGGGCTTGGCATGGAG